>JANTCA010005043.1:0-30334 GCA_024741275.1 Chironex yamaguchii
TGTGTGGGTGTCGTGCGTCAGAGCGCATCCCTTTTAAGTTGTCATTAACTATGTTAAAAGTGATTTTTAATATAATAAAATTCAGTTGCGAGCTGAACACATTGAAGAAAAGACGTTTTGCCTTGGCCTTCCCTGCGCACATTTAACAGATGCTTGAAAGTTGTACTCCCATAATTACTGCACATAAAATGTTCTGATTTATCTATGTACATAAAGTTCACCCACCTGGTTTGCAAAATGCACTAGCTTTGCTCCTTTAAACAGCAGTCTTCAACTTCAATTTAATACCCGGTAAAAAAAGAAGTGGGTAAGTATCTAGACTATAATCCAGCACAGTCCAGAGGTACTAGAATGTAAGGATGCAATCACGCTATGCTGTGATCTCAGATGCATCGAAGAGAAAAAAATAAGAGCCATACCAAAAACTGTTGGCAAGGTTTACGACAGTCCATAGACACCACATACTACTGATAGTATATTATAGTATAGTATACTTTTACGATCCTGCCATAAATTGTAGCATAGTTATTGTTACCAGGGTTAGGGAATATTACTATGAAGCGAGCTCTTTATGACAGTAGGCACCGTTGTATTGTCTCACCAATGGTATTTAGTGCAGTGGCTCGCAATATCGTCGTATTATCCACTATACCACGGCAGCCAACCCGATACTTGCTTAAAAATGCAACCTTGACCTCATAAAAACTTTCGCAGTAAACAATCGGCTATATAAAAACGACGAAAGCACGATTTATGCTATGATTTATTACGGTAGTCATGTACTAGCTGGTTTTATGCAATCCACAGACCTGCCACCCCTATTTGTGTAGTGGGGTGATGTTGTCCTCTTCTGGTCTGAAACACCTGATGCGAGACGCCACACAAATGTTTACAAATGAAAATGAAAGGTGTCGAATCGCTAGCTGTAGAATAAAGACAGCAAGCTAACTAACACATTAGTATGTGAAACTTCAAAACAGAAATTTGTCAGCGACTGGAACGACTCCTTTAACACCGGACTTAAATGCAATTTTAAACCAAAGCAAGCGTATGAGAAGCTAGTGATCTCATTCTTAATTTGAATACTTAACGGTTGCGTGCCAAGCTTGCTGTATTTAGGATTATCCGATTGCATTTGTTAAAGGAGATGCTTTATACGTCCAATTGATAAATTTTGTGGTAAAATTTGTCCTCAATAACAATGTCATTAATCATCGATCTTGTCACCTTAACTGCTTGACATCGTGTTTGTATCATTTTTTCATTTCTGCTACTTATCGAAGAATAGCTATCTTCACTCTAGAATGTAAACTAGCTCTGTCTACGTCATCTGTTACAATCTGAATCGTAATAAAGAGAATAATCTTTAGAAGAAAATCCGGGTGGGTTAAGTGTAACCATTAAAGAGCCATCTTGATCTCTTTAATCAGACTCGTGAATCAGAGTATCCTGCTTTGAATTTACGTATGAGGGATTCTCGCCATGTTCCTGCAAGTACTGTTGTCTGACCGTTGCCTTGTAAAATTACGTTCCAACGTAAAGTAGGATACACTGAGGCTTCATGACTTCGATGAGCATCGGAAGTACGTAAGCCGTACTCTCAAGTGGATCTTAGGCGTCGTAACGTGGTGAACCATAAGTAAACATAACTAACGTAATTGTGAACTTTCGTCATTTTCCCTACTATGTAGATTGTTATTTAGCAATTAATAGTAAGTCAGGATCCAACAGATGCACAGTGAAATGGTCACTGTAAATGCTTTAACAGCAAATTTACAACAACCGACAAAGAAACTTTTCCCCACCTATTTATGACAAATGCGATTCAAGGGTGAATAAAACACACTTATGAAAAGACACAATACTGTCACATTAAAAGGAGCGCTCTGAGCATTATATTCCTATCTCAAAATGATCATGCTAATTCACTTAACACTATGTCATTATAACCTTTTTGTGGTACAAAACTTGTAAAAAACATTATAAATTTGCGACATTACGCTAAAATCATAATTAAAAACCAGAAAAACAAAACAAGAAAATCAGTACTCAGAGTAGGCAGAAAGTTTTTCCGTTTTTTCACTTGAGACTCTGCCAATAATGTTTTGCTTCTTCATTTTCTCTTTCTTTGTTTCCTTTCTTGTTTATGATTGGCTAGTTTTTGCTACATGTTTTGTATAAATAGGTTGCCGTATACTCATACTTTTCTTCTGACGTTTCATAATCTGAAGAGTGTCAGACGAAAAAAGCTTTGAAGTATGATTTTAGCGCAATGTCGCAAATGTTCAAGGCGATATGTCATTATAATTAGAACGATGCCCTGATGTTATTTAAAACAAATTAATCAGGAACAACTTGCACGTTTTCATGAAATAAAACATCTCATGACTGAAGTAATAATAAAGTCATCTACAAAGCTTTTCAACTCATATAGAAGATGACAATGGAGTTCAAAGTTTAACTTGCAGTGTAAATTACGCTCGAAAATTGACTAGTAACAAAAAACGGAAACATCATTGCTTTGCACCGTTAGGAGACTTCTTATCTATGTTTGATTGTAGCAAATGCAAGATAATATATGATTAGATAGGGGCTCAACGAATTGTGGTAAATTCAACTAAAATCATTTTAGTCTCAACCGTGTAAATTTTTAACTAAATTAGCACAGTTGTACCTTTGTGACTTCTGACATGGTTCAATAATCGTTAAAAAATATTTTAGTTGTTCACGTCTACCTAATCAATGCACCGAATACCGTAAAAGTGACGTAGGATTTACAAAGGAATTTCTGCCTAAAAGTTGCAAGTTCAACAGTGCATAGGGAGCTTTCTATCTACCAGCAGAAATCTGACAGTGCATAAGAAGACGTGGCCGAAGGATAAAAGGGTTTGGTCCGAAACATTTTCTCAGACCCTTCAGAATCTAACCATAGGGCCTGGTAATCACCATCAACCATGATAAGTAGCTTTGATAGTCCTGACATCTACCCAGAGACCACAAGTCGTGGGTTCAGTTCCCATCTGAAGTCAAAACTGGTTTCTATAAATCTCAACTGGACTTTACTTACTTTGTGAATAATGCATAAAAATCAGAGAAAGAATTATTCCTACGCTGATACATCTTTCGTGTGCCATTACATCGTGACAAATACAACAGCGATGTTTTCTGGTGGCATTACCAGGGAAATATGGTTGTAGGCTATGTTTAAGGTATCTGAAATTGCTTGGCGCGAATGGATACCTAATTACTCTACTAAATAACAGAAAAGAACAGTTCAAGGTGAACTCTTTTTCCCTCGAACAATTAGAATAATACAAAAACTTGCATTTATAACATACCTTTACCTGTTCACAAAGTAGTGATCGCGATAACTAAAGTAAGTTCATCTTGACATAAATAAAAAAATGACACATCCCAAAGTAAACCTTATGTTCCTAAATCCCTTACAACCATGCACAAGCTAGACAATACACATGGTTGGAACAATTTGCATTCCACTTACCTTACGTAACAACATGGCAAAAACCTCTAAGCATATGTACAAACAACTACTAACAGTAACGCCCTAAGTCTCGTAATCTAAAAGTAAAAAAGTTGTTTGACAACAAATATCAAAAGTTGCTTCAGGACTACAAGCAACAGCATCTTATGGACTCTTCCTTCAGGAAGTAGCCTTTCCCACAAGAAAGATGAAGGAAAGAGAATCGCTCCAGTTAATGTTGCTGGCATAACGCATAACAAGAGAATACAATTTTATGAAACCCATATTTACCTATGGAGAAGCAACGCCATAGAGAAATGTCCAAATGAAGAGAGCATTTCACTGCCAGCTTTTTAATGCACGTAAGTCTTAAAATATATATTTACAAATATGTGTATACCTATTTCCTAGTGAGTGCGTGTGCGTAACTATGGCTAGGTTCTTATGAAGCTACCATTTTCCACGCTTTCCCCAGTCTTTAGGTTGCCAGTGTAAACACTTTGGATCAATACGGATCCATCTTTTCTTCATTGCATTAACATGACCTTCCATGATTTCTTTTGTGATGCATATTATGTATTGACCTTTGTAATACTGAAGAAGATTAAGATGTTGAAGTGTTGAAATAACGTCTTCTTTTCTAATACTTGTCATTTCGCAAATTTCACTACGAAAAATTAAAATGTCACCATGAAAATACTAAAAAGCATGAGCAAGCCTTCTTAAGTAATGCTTTACAGTCCGATAAAAAACTCTTTGTGTGTTATTGTCTAATCTAGGTTAGAAACATAGTGCTCACTCTTGTCAACGGCACATGGAGCAGGAAGTAATCTTAGAAATCTGTTATGGCAGACAAGGCCTAACAAATAGCACCCTTCCTAAAACAAAGTAGGTAGTCCTGATGAATATTAAGCCTCAGTAGCAATAAACTAGTGCAGTAGAAGAGTAATATTCTGCAATCCGCCAGCAAACAACGCAGCTACGAATTCAACGCGTGGAAAAGCAAAACATCGACTGAAAGGCTCACATACTACATAATCAAGTAAGTCAAGAATAAATTGATACCAATACATGCGTTTCATTTAAATACATTGCTCATTCGGGAATGTTCTAGTAGTTTTCTTTATAATTACTACGATTAATTAGTCATATTTATTCCGAAATCGGTCATTATTAGTCAGCAAAGTTCTGAATTCTCGAGGGTTGTAGCCAATACGATCGACGATCTCTAAACTTCATTTACATTCAGTGATTCTTGTGTTATGACATGCATGACCTGCCAAATATTTCAACAACTCTAACCCAGAAGATGAAGTTTTATTCTTATTTTGCCCGATTTCAGGGCTTATCAGTGTAGGTAGACCCCATTCTTTCTGTAAATACTGTAGCCTGACATTTACGTTTAGCATTGAATCGCTTAGCATTTCTTTGCGTCTGGTATTCAACACGTCAAGGTATTTAACACACCGAAGTATTCAACACATCAAGGTAAAAAACAAACAAACAGCAGAATCAAGATAGTGAGAATAGGTCCTTACAGAAGAAGCTAAACATACTGTTTGGGTTTTGAGGGATATCTGAAAAAAAATTAAGTCAAGGTGAGTTATATTATTATTCGGACAATTAATTGCTGCACAAGAATAACTTTTTGGTCTTTTTCTTCGTCTCCTCAGACATCTTCCCAATAATACGATGGCTTAGGTTATGTTCTCACTGTCAACTTCTCACAGACAAACATTTTCTGGTTTACTTTGCAAAACAATTGTTACAAACAACAGCCAAAGCGCAACAGCCTTTTAGACTAGTAATTTCTAGGGTATTAAAGGTAAGTAGAAAATTAAGACATGCGACAGTTCTTACTTTATTGTTATAGTTGGTGTATTTCCATCCTCAGATTTCAACTGCAACAGGATTTCTAGTATTGTCTGTGACCAGTAGCTCCTGTATGATAGCAGTCCAAGATCTGATAATGGTTTTTCGGGGTGTCCAGCTTTTCCTTCAAACTTTGACAATTCATAACCTGCCACATTGAATAGAAATCAAGATCCTTAATCACAGCAAACATTAATTTGTGCCACAAATTTAGAACTCTAATCCACAAGCTTATGAAATTGAGATAACGGGCAAATGTAATTTAGGCTATAGAAATGTGTTTGATTGCTGAAGGTATTCTCAAGGGTGCATATATTTATAAAGATAAATTAATAAAATACAACGTCAGAGGTCCACAAGTAGTGTGAAATAACCAATTTGGTTTTTTACAGTTTTCTGTACAAGGTATGTGCAATACAGAGGCTAAAACAACCAATATGAAAACTTGAACTTGATCGTGCATTTTAGATCAAGGAACCAACTTTTGAACACTAAATGCAGGGCAATCTTGCACCGTTTTATAGTGCATTTGTTGTTTGTAATACGATACTCCCTTGCCTTGACAGGAATTCACAACAAGGTACATCCTTAAAAAACACAGTCACATGGAATGTCGTAAATACAAACAGTTGAATAATAAAACATTATTTTGCAGCAGACCACCAAAAATAAGTAGGAAAAGTCAAAGAATTTCAGTACAGGACTGTATAAACACTTACTGAATTCAATTAATAGTTTGCCATATCCTTTCCTCTGGTATGGCGGAAGTGTTAAGATACAAGCAACATTATAATCTTCGGTTGACTCTTTTTCCTATAAAATAAAAGTTATGCATGACACAATTTCCCGACAAGAAGTTGTACACATGTAACTACTGAAACCGTCAAACATATTTTTGAAAGTTCAAAGGTCTTACAGGCCCTGTCTCATGGCAAACAGTAAAAAAGAGGAAAGCAATTCCATAAAGCCATAAGAAAAACACTTACAATTCAAACTCAAATTTACGTTCTTTTGCTAATCACTTTGTGAAACGTGAATCATATCAATCGGTCAATGTCCATATCCAGTCATGCCCATAAAGTGTTGGGTTACAATGTGGAGAGACCTGGTATTGATAGGAGATAAAGTATGACTATAGGTAACACTTTGTATACCCTGGATATCATGAGAGTACAAGGAACGTTATGTCCATAACATTTAACAGGGGTTATTTCAGAAGTCAAAGCACTTCTGAATATAACAGATATCGAATAGCCTAATCCGAACACTCAGACTTCAATCCTCTCCTTCATGCAACCACATCGGGATTAGGATGAGAAAGCATACGCGAACCTCCTCATATCTATTTTTGATATCTTGGGGTTGGGAAGGAATCACACATTCAACCTTTATTGAAGTCAACTCTTTGGTACCCATTTATACAACTACACATGCAAAGCAGAGACCATCATACTTTCCCAGATGCAAATCACAAAATTGCTTGCCAATTAAAAGTATGGCTTATCGTACCATAAATATTCATCAAACTGAAGATGTTGTCAAATTTATTAACTCTACCATATAATCATAATGAAGTCACTTACTTTTGAGAAATATCCCACAATATGGAAACCATGTGAATCGAATTCAGTCATGACGTAAAATAAGAACGGGTCCGTGTCATAATACAGGGTCTTATGGTCAAGGAAGAGCTTTGCCAACAAGCACAGATTCTGTGAATAATTCTTATAAAGAAAAAGAAAGAGCAAATATTTAAAAATGGAAAATGTAAAGCAACCCTTCAACCTCGGCAACTTTTAACGTTAGCATTTTTAAAAGCAAGCTCTATCAGACAAAGTGTTGGCATATCAGACACACAAATACTTGGACAATGTTGTAGACTTGACTTAAAGTCTGAATATAGAAAAAAAGAATATTTGCACAGCCGTTACCTCTCCAACGCAAAGGATGGCAGAAATGGTAAGATTTATGGAGCAAAATATTAAGCAGTATACTATTTCTTGTCAATCATGACGTCCCCCTTTAACTTTTGACATCAAAATAAACGTGGAATAAGGTTCGATAGTCATCACGCAAATAACATGTTACACGAATGGTTTCCAGCACTTAGAAATACAAAATAAGGTCCTAATGGTTTATGTTCCAGGTACAGATACATATACATATAAATATATAAATATACATATTGGTTTTATGAATATACATCAAGCTGTCGGACGTCCGCAGTGAGGAAGAATAAAATAGCGGTACTGATCATTTCTAGTAGCCTGAAGATGGGAGAAGTGTCTCTCGAAACGTAGCTCATAAAACGCATACGACTCATGTCATGATAAAGCTCCTGTCTACATACATCAAGCTCTTGTGAACAAGACGTTTTAGCCGCAGCAACCCACCACATGTGCCTTGAATCAGAACATGAAGGCTACGGCTTACGTTCTTAACTCTAAGTCTACAAAACTTGCACAATTGGCTAAAATGGTAATCTTGTGGGTACAAGAATATGTTGCACACCAAGAAGCACACTGAATGGGAAATATTGGTCAAGTGAATGAAAATCTTCAGATCATTTCTTCTAATCTTTTAAGCTCAGTAAGAAAGACGGCAGGATTTGAGTCGTGAGACCATTGTGGTAAGGTCAACAGATGGGTTTTTACAATTGTTTCAACCATCGAAGAGTTTGGGATCATGGGTGGGCTCCTCAGGTGCTAAAGTTACATGTTCATCACTAAGGTTAACCAAACTATCGACATAACCACGTGGAATTCTCTTTCCCTCACCAAATGTAGAGTTCATTGTTTCCAGAGCAAAAAAAAAACAACGAGTGGACAGTTTTGACCATAAACAAGTAATCAAAACGACAAACAGCTCTAGTGTGTCGCCCTAACACCTGAGACCTATTGTCAAAAAACCCACACTTGATTCCTTCAAATGGTAGTGGATAACCAATAACAGTTAAAAATTGCAGGTCTGTAATTAGCTGAATGTAAGGGGGTGGGGGGCATTGAGAATTAAGCATTACAAGAAAAATATTTGGGCTTAAGAAGAAAAAAAACTAATACTAATGTTGCACCTACGAGAGGCTGTTACAACATGTAAAATATAAAATTTGTACCGCAATTCTGTAGCACGAGTAAGGATTTGTACGCCAAAAATTCGCAAATTATTCATATTAATCTTCAAAAATACGGTAAAGTTACAAATTTTATAGCTATTGTTTATAATAAAAATGTTATCTGAAACAAATATTGAAGGTCGAAGCTTTCGAGTATATGGTGTAGAGTGCAAGATGCAAAATAAGAGAAAACGTTCAAAATGTGGTTGTAATATTTCAGTTCTTAATAAGCACGTAAGTGAAGAGGATGTTCTTCGAACACTAAACAGTATCAAAGATGTCAAATACCAAATCGGCAATACAGCAAACACAAAAAGTTATCAACTGATTACATAGAAAATGAGACAATCACAAAGTTATCAGGCACAGGTAACATAAAACGCACTGAAGACAGGTGTTATAACAGGAAGTGAGCAGGGCTAATGACTTATCTTGATGTAGCAACTAGAATGGCGGAATGACTGAAACCCAAACTTAAATAGCCTCGCTGTCTTTTACCTTATTTTTCCTGCCATCAATTTCAAAAAACGAAATCGTATCCTTCCTATAAATTTCATTCCCTGGTGGATGAAACAATGTACATTTTTCCTAAAATGAAAGAGTAATCATCAAATAAAACAAATTATGATATTGAAATCAAATAAAAGATTTTTAGTATCACAATGACTTACACATCTTCAGGCATGCAAAACCAGATGGAAAGGGTCAAGAAATATGCACAAGAAATATGCACACTATGGTGAAAGTTAGCGACGAAAAAACGATCAACAAGATGTCGAATCAAAGTATACAATATCAGACGCTTGGCGGTTAGGAAATACATACTTAAAATCGTACACAGACGGTAGTCGTAGTATGCTATTCAAAATGGATGTTCCCTAAGAAAGTACCTTGCTTCACAACTATAAAATACAGCATACTACAGAAGAAATTGGTAAGTTCAATAGACAAAAAAAAGCAACAAAAGCAGAAATAAATTATGCAATACCCACCCTATGTCGCTTTAGACAATTGAAACTCTTGACATACTTCAAACAGAACTCACAAATGAAAACACATTCCATTAATGTCATTTCAATAGCATATGGTGAAAAATACCAGGGCTTAATTCTGTGTTTTCCAAGTTCAATCAACTGAATATTTTTAACTCTTGTCACAATATCATCTGTATTCCCATGCATTAAACTCCCTGAGGTCCGAATAATACTTGATTTCTCATCAGTTGAGCTATTCTTGTTGTCTGATGGTGCATCCTGGCTATCGTTCTGGGTAGAAGAGATACAAGAAAGGGCTACTGAAACAGAAGATCAACTAAGGGACAAGTTAAACCTGCATTCCAAAATCCCAGAGATATTCCACTAAACTATGCCAACTCAATGTTCTATCCTTTCCTATACTGTGTAGGAAAATTTCAATAAATTGCAAACTACAAATTACACAGTAAAATGTACACATAATGGCTGGCATAATTACTACACAATAAACTTAATTCTTGTAATTTGAATAAGATTTAAGCTAATTTAACAGTTTATTGACCTTTGTATTCATTATACTCTTTAACACCCATAACTAACAACGGGTAATACTTCATTTCAGAGATTGCAATAGGTGAAACACAACACTACATGGAGGGGTGATTTAATAATAGTTGTCTATGCAAAGTAGCAACTGGAAATATTCACCTAATATATTACATCTAATGTTATTCAAAAAAACAAGAACTACCAGCAGGCATCCCATTGAAGTGTGATTAGTAAAATACATACCTCTTCTAACATAGCATTGGCCTTTCTTTTGCGTCCAGATCCTGCTGCCTTCCTTCCTACAGTTCCATTTACTAATTCTTTATCAGGAGATGATGGTCTGCTACTGACTGTGCCTGTACCTGCACCTGTACCTGTACCTGTACCTGACTGGCCAGAACGTTTCTTTTCTTCAAGTCTGGGAGGCTGCAAACGGTCTAGATTTAACCTATCCACAGAAACCCACTCATCAAGTCTCTTATTATCTAAGGAATAACAGGAAAATATTCAATGTGATGAAAAGATGGGGAGTCATGTCTAGTTCCCTGAATGTGGTAACTATTCGAAATACTTACTGCAAGGGAAGTATACAAAGACATCAGGAAAAAATAACAAAATATGTTTATAAAAGAATGTGATTAATCAGGTACAAACTTAATCTAAGAACCAATTTGGTCACTATAGGATTATTATCATGAATTAGATCCTTAGTTCAGATACAATCATATCTACTTAGTAGCTTTAATGCTAAGAAATCCTTGCTATTGATAGACATTATTAGGGTGACGTTCTCTATATTGTAGTAGTGGTTGTCATTATTGTTGTCATTGCTGAGCTAAGCCAATGAATCATATAACATCCACAGGTATTTCCCAAAGGCCTCCAGTGTGCAATTGGTGGGGTTTTGAGGCCAATTGAAGATGTGTGAGAGATCATGAGGTGTCCCATTGGATTTATTGTCATTGACCTGTTTTATCCAGGCTGTTTAGGTGTGAGTTAGAGAGATGGCTGTAGAGCATTTCTGGTCCCCACATTGAGCTAAGACTCAGATTCTGGGAGAAGATTGTCCAGTAGGAGGTTTGGGCCCAGCCTGAGCTGTGTTTGCTCCATGTACTGAGAAAGGACTTGTCCCTGGGTTTCTTTTGCGCAGGAGTGGCTTTGTACTATGTTAGAATAGTTTGATTGCAGGGTAAGCCACATTGTTCTTGGTGCAATATGAGGAGTGGCACAGTTGTGGGCAAGGTGGTCAAGCTGCAGCCAGGAATTGAGAGGTTAGGAGATCCATGTGCTCTCAAATGGATAGGATTTTGGTTCCTTGGTGTAAGCGAGGGATGGAGGACATACAGTGGCAACCTGTGGCTATCCTGGGAACTGTTTTGTGTTTGTTGCAGCTTGTCTAAGTTGGTGTTGGAAACTTGAGGGGCCTACAGGGGTGCACCATAATTGATGCTGTTGATGCTTACATTTTGGTGGTATTTGTTGTGGCTGTCCCTTTTGCTGCTGCTAGCTGGGGATGTGGAAACAACCACAGCCCCACCACCTCCATCCCATACCCTTGCCTCACCTGTTTCATGAATGTGCTAAGGGACTGCATCCAATGCTCTATATCATAGTGGGTGGCATGGATGACAGTCATTTTTATTTTACATTGAAGCCAAAGGAACTAGAACATCTTTTGGATGACATATTAACTCATGAGATATCTATATTAATCAGTGACATAACAGTCAGTAGACAAACGTAGCATGACCAAATCATCAACACCCCTAGGCACAATACTAAATGATGATGGGGACATACTGATATTCAACTGAATCTAATTATACACAACATGGTGAGTGTTGCTTATGTTTAAGTCTCACTGTGCTTTATCAAGAGAATGTAAGCTTACAAATCAATAAAATCGAAAACTTACAGTCAATATAATGTACATAAAACTCAACAGTTCCTTCTTTATCTCTTTTACTGACAATTTCTGCCAGTGCTGAAAGAGCAAAATAATCAGTCTTAGACAGAACAGACCACAAAAAAAACAACTCATGGAATCATTGTCAACATACTGCTTAAACACTCACAAGAAAAGAAAAACAAACAAGGTCAATTATAAACAATGCCAACAGTTTACATAAAGAAATACAGTGAACTGGAAAACATCAAACTATACCATGTGTCTCAGAACACCAAAGATAAACATACTTCGCAAAATATTAAGCTAAGTCCTATCTTGACCTTCAACTATATTATTACAGCCCTCAGAATCCATCAAAATTTTCGGCACACAAAACTGCTACTGTTGGCAATTTTGGTTTTCCGACAGTATTTTTGGCCAATGGACGAGATCCCCTGTTTTTTGCAAGTGGCTTCTTTAGAAAACTGTGCAGGGGATGTATTCGTCAGAGAAACAGATGTGAATAGCATTTAAAGCATTTTCATTTAAGTGTGGGCAATTAAATATTCACTCATTACAGGCCAAGGGGAAAGCCAGAAAAATGTTTAATTGTTAAAATTGTTTAAGGTTTGAAACATTTGCCTCCAAAGACTAAAACTGTCATTGTTTGTTTTTGAGTGTTTGATTTTCATATGTGCACGAAAAATCCTTCAGCATTTTTTGCTGCAGCAGTTGCTTTAGGCGACGGTATTTATGATGGCATTGCCAAATGCCATCACAGATTCTGAGGACTGTTATTACATTGATGTCAAATTACAGATCCTAAAATTCCAAATATATTATTGTCCATTTCAAATTACTGTCAAGTGGAAGCTTTATGTTATATTTGTTCAACTTCATACTTTCAATTTGCTACGCCAGTCTTGACAACACATTTAACAAAAAAACATACCTACATGATGAGATATAACATTACTCACATGTTAAGTGGCAACTTGTATGTTTTGAACTTTCAAGAGGCTTTATATACAATGCTACAAATTGTTTGACCCTCTATGTAAACAATTGGTAATTTATTAGATTACTTTGCATTACATTATAACATATTGCTCTTCATAGGCCAATTCTTAAGTACATGATACAGTACCTGCAATTACAAAATGGCATAAGTACTTCACAACTATTAATTCTCATTCACAAGTCTGTAAATAAATACCATGAAATTTAACATGCTAAAATGTGACTTTAGAAGATTACATATGTACTTACGCCAGTCATCACTGCTTGACATCCTGACGGGCATCCTACAGCCCTCAACAACCTACAAATATATATATATTTAGTAATGAATATCAGTCCTTTTCAAGCATAATACAACACGTGGCAAATGCACAGGCAAATTTATTTGTGCATGTGATTCGCATGCACAGTTATTTAAGGTAGTAATAAGATGGTAATAAAGAAGTGACACTTCACACTCTTCAAACGTGCACATACGTAGATATCACAGAAGGTTTCAAGAGCAGAATGAAGCATTCAGCTACTTTCAATCAAACAGATGTTAAGGTTAATAAACAAGATGTGCACACAATGTTCTGACCTTAAAGCCATCATTTCATAAAATTTGGTGACTATGCTTTAACATTTAAAACTGTTACTTTGGACTTTCAAGGTTTCCTACAATATTATATCAATTGGGGTCATGTACAATATCATACATGATCCCAATATAATCTGCAAGGCTGCATTGGAACTGTCAAATAAAGCAATCACAATGTAAGTTTAGTCTTCTTTATGTTGAAATCGTAGGCCAGTCACAAGTGTTATGACTCAACAATTGCCTTGAATCACAAAATGCAAAAAAAGTCTCATTAAGACTTCTAAGTAGAGACTAGAACTTTCTAGATTTAAGAGTCATATGATTGATTATGCTGAGTAAAAATGACTAAGTGCTGAGTAATATTATAGAGTGCTGAATCATTATCACCTAGTGCTGAGTCATTGTGAGTGTAAGAGTTCATAATCATTTAATACCTTTAAGAAAATTCTAGAATTGTAATATATGTATAAATTATAAGTAGCTGATTGATTTGTTGTAAGTTAGGAAAGAAGGATGAGATTATGAAGACTGTTTTATCAATGTTGTCAAGGCTGAATTAGTAGCTACGTTATTATATGACGGATTGCAAATAATATTCCTTGAGTTGTGTTGTGTAGTTGCTACTGAGGCATAATATTCAACACAATACAGTATGACAGTTCTTAATCTTTATGATAATGGCGGAGAGACTTGTAACAGGCAGTTGAAAACAAAAATACCCCACATCTTACTACAGCTTCTCTTACCGGTCCCAAAACAACTATAACGTTAACACAAACTTTGGACAAAACTGTCACGCAGGTCTTTCAAGGACCATATCCATGTCAACTTTATCCAGCTCTTAAAATATGGAATGATTAACAGAAAAACGTGACGACGAAGAAAAAACTAACGTCATGAAAATGTCATGTGCTGTTAAAATTTAGAAGAATATGGATATATAACGACACAACAACAAAAAGATGGAGCTAAGACGACTTAAATGCAAAATGTTAGAGTTGTCGTTGTCTTACGTTCGCATACTTTTCTTCCATGTCTGCCCAAATTTCACTTATCTGTGCTTTCACATAGGTTTTTTTATCATAAATACGTGGTCATTTGCCACAGAAATCTACACTATGGTCGATTATATGGTCGATATTTAAATTTATTAGGTGCCAATCTCACTTTCCTACATCTTAGCTTAGATGGCTACCATTTTGAAAACTGACTATGATTGGTCCCCATACCTCAAAATAATATTTTCCGGAGTATACCCCCGCTTACACTTGGCAGCACTTGTTATTTCGTCGCGGAGGCAGGGGGTTAAAGGTGTAAGAAGAGTGCTAACAACTCCTAAATTTCAAATAGTTATGTTCACGTTTCCCTACATAACCTTTCACGTCCAAAATGAGCTACCAGAGAGTCGCAGGAGTGGTAGCTGGGGTATGCGGGGTCGCTTTCCTGGGTTACTGTATTTATTTTGACCGAAAAAGAAGAAGCGATCCCGATTTCAAGCGGAAACTTAAAGAAAGTAAGTTAAAGTATTCAATATCACGCTGGTACTTCGTATAACTGCTGTTGTAATTGTGGAGATGACGACAGATCTATGACTTAACTGATAATATATAATTGATTTGATATGATTAGCATTACGATTGTCAGGCCAGATCTAGCAATGGCATAAGGGCTGGAAATGGCGTTTGTTGTAGTTTTTTTGTTTAGATTTAAGTGACTTTCCATTGTCTGACAACTCAGCAGTACTAGTACGCTGCAGTACTAGTATGCTGCAGTACTAGTACAAATCTGACCGCATGCCTACTGCTACAGACGTAAGCAAATTTGCATACCGTTTTCCGTTTTTGATCATTTAACCCAAAGCAATAAGGTAAAGCATAGGATTAACACAGAGACTTAAGAGAGCACAAATGACATGTTAAGGAGAGAAGTGACGACTCTCTTGCACGTTTATCTGGACAAATTGTAGTGTTCATGAAGGAAGATGCCAGAGTTCGACATGGTTGAAGATAGTATAGGAACACTTATTGTAGAATAGGGGTATTTTTTACCAACATCAGGTGTCAAAGAGAACAATGTGAATGCAAATCATCAAGGTCTACTCCATCAAAAAGAGCTTTCAAGGACCTTTCAAATGATACATGAAGAGATGGTAAATATAACAAAAGTTTAAAATGCAAAATTTACACAAAATTTTAGTCACTTTTGTTCCTAGAAAAGTCAATGGAAAAGTGTGACATGGATATGCCAAAATTTGTTGTTATTGATATCTTCAACTGCTTTAACAGACCAGGAAACAAACCTAACCTGCGGCCTATTGAAGCTCCTGGATGGTCCGAAGCAAATGATAGGAAAGAACCAATAAATGTTGTAAATGTTGTGCATAACAGAGGCTGTCTTAGCATCAGAACTAGGCTTATTTGAAAATCATATTAGATACAGACCAGGGAGAATATGCCAGTTTTATATATTTTATGCACCCATATGGTCTTGCAAGATCATTCTCCTGGCCATAAAATGATGATAATGCCTTGTAACAGCATGTCATTTACTTTGTAAGACTGGAGTCCCTGTAGCAACAAGAGGGTGGCGATACAAATTTATTTGATATAATAATTAATGAAATTGAATATTGTGAAAAAGTGATCAATTTTTGCCCCAAATATTCAAGGAAATTGGTCTAAATTTTGACAGGCTAGAAATAACGAACAAATAAGAATATTCCAGAAAACTGTGGTACACAATATTATTTCATAAATATCTACCTTTGTGCCAAGATTACCCGATTTCAGACTGTTTACCGCACACCCTACCCCTTGAGACTTCGAGGACCATCTGGTAGTAGAACTATTTTGTCATCAGGGTCCAACAATTCCTGGTCAGTCATGGCAGGCTCTGGCCGATTCAGTAGTTCCTCAAAGTAGCAGACCCAGCACTCAACTTTTTGTGCTTGTTCCATTGTTGGGGTCATCATTACCCAATTTGATGGTTTCACTGACACAGTGGTGTTGCCCTGTCAAAGAGCACAGTGTGTTGTACAGTGTTCAGGAATCATGCCTCATCGCTGGCTGCCACATAATATTGGCATTGTTACAGAACCAAGCATCTTTGGCCTGCTTTAAACCACTACAGATCTGCTTATTCAGTGAATTCCTGAGACGTCTGTCCCCATCTTGCACAGCCAGCTTCCGTCTGTCAACCAGTTTGAGTATGCGGTCACTAATCCACCATTTTTTCCGCACACGTACTGGTGGACATGACACCCTGTCCCCTAATGTTTTCATATTGAATGACCCAAAAGAGAAAACAGGAAAACTTCTATTGAGTAGTATTTATTACTTTTCATTTTCTTTAATTAGGAAGAGACAAAAAGAAAAGGAAAGCCGAGCAAGCATGTGCTCAAAAATTTAAGGTCTGTTTAGTGTATTTAAAAGTTAGTAGTTTTTGAAGTGACTTGTGCTTATTTATCTAACATTTTTTATCAATTTTATTTATCTTTGTTGTTTGTTTTTTAATCTCTCGTGCCAATGTTGCATAGTGTTTTCCTTGAATTATTGATGAGTTGTTATTAACTATAAGGACAAATATAGCCACAACACACTTGATATTCAGAAATGCCATTGCTGTGAGTTTTCTAAAAATGAAAACTTTGTTGCCTTTGAAAATTGCTAAGGTAGCACCTTGTTAGGACTATGATATCTTCTGATGTCTGATTTGTTAATTCAGACATTTACATCATTAGTTCACACTTTGCTAGTGTAGATACATGGTTTTGCCTAGAGACTCCTGCTAGGTAGTTGTAATGTTTGTCACTCTTGTGTTTGATTGTATGAAAAACTTTCAAGTATTGGCAAAGAGAAGTTATAATGTTTTTTTCATAGTCTCTAACTACTTTTAACATATAGTGATACTCATTAGGTTTTACATCATAGTATATTACTCATCCTGTTCTAAATTTGGTATTTGCAATTGTGTTATATACAGAACTAGGTTGCAGTGTATCAGGTTTTTGATGCTTTATTACATTGTTTCCATTATAATGTTAAATAAAACAGTTCAGAGCTGCCTAGAGGTACTACAATGAAGTTAAAACTAAAATTGCCAACATGTTTTATGTTTTGAAAGACTGTTTAATTTATGATAGGATGACAAATGTAGAAATGTTAGTAACTGACTAAAAGAAATTCATTGGTTAAGGCCACCATCAAGCTCAAACACTGATCTAGTATTTTCATTTCATTAATCAGTTTAAGGCCATATATTGTGTTAATTGGTTTCATCAGCTGCACTGTGTATAGCATTCTGTAGGATTTTGGTTGAATTTGACCCCTTTTTTGACTGTTTACTAAGCAGCCATGTCAATGCACAAGTTGAGCCAGTCCATTCCCTCAAGCTTTACAGAAAAGGTGATAGTGCCAGACATTCTTCTCCGCTGTGCAGTTCATCCCTTGCAGACAACTTCAATTGAAATGTTTTTCTTGCTGTTGGTGGCATAGACAGTAACATTCAAGTTTACTGGAGCTTTAAATGTGTGGCCTAGCCATGCAAGCATGTATTCTACTGGCTGTTGGGTACACATACTTGCCTGGAATGTCACATGTGATATTATCTGGGGGACAGTTGTATATGGTACAGCAAAACATTGAATTTCAAATTAGGGTTAGCTGGTCATTGGTATTGCCTGGCACTATAAGTGAATCACAACTATACAGCATGATTATCCTGTCACTCACTTAATAAGCCATAACTATCATCTGCAGGTAAATACTTTGATTGCCTGAAAGCACTGTCTGTTTCCCCAAACTGAGGCTGTGTGTAAGTTATATTTAGCTGCCTGATAGACGAAATCTTGTGCTTTCCAGGAGATTCAAGCCATATTGATCATAATTAATTGGTGTTGACTTAAGGTTTAGTGGGTTAGATAAATCTTTTGATATAATTATTTATTGCCTTTTCTATATGTAACTTTTGACATATGAAATTCTTCCTTGTTAGGCTGGATTACCTGATCTGAAGGATCAGCAGGCTGTGCAGCAGTTTTTTCTAGAGGAGGTCCAAAAAGGAGAGGAACTACTAGCACATGGTATGGTTTTGTGTTATATATTTTGAGTATAACATTTAATTGCAGGTTTGTTATTAAGGAACTATTGTTGATGTAGAGAAGAAAAAGTTGCCATTGCTATAAGTATTAGTGTTGATGTATGCAAACAGTTCAAAATGTGGGAATTGTGTGGCAATTGATTTGATACTTTGTTAAGTAACTGCATAAGTGTTGGCAGGTGTTTTGATTCAGGTACATAAAATCTTCTTTATTCTGTGGTTATTCATTGTCTTGCCTTGGTTTTGGGGACTTTTTATAAATCCAGTAATGGCTTATTCAATATTACCTCATAATTTAGGTGAATATCAAGATTGTATCAAACATTTAACAAATGCAGTTGCAGTGTGTGGACAACCACAGCACCTTCTTCAAGTATTCCAAACAACCCTTCCACCAAATGTGTTCAAGATGCTTCTTGAAAATTTGGCAAGCCTTGGGTCCACCCCACAGGTGAGTGTTCTAAAGATCTTTCCATTGTAGTCCAATGAAGGACATTTTATATCACTACATATGCCTAGATATGGTAATATTTTACAAAATATGTACATAGGTG
Source organism: Chironex yamaguchii (assembly GCA_024741275.1). Classification (NCBI taxonomy): domain Eukaryota; kingdom Metazoa; phylum Cnidaria; class Cubozoa; order Chirodropida; family Chirodropidae; genus Chironex; species Chironex yamaguchii. Next base: position 19,128 of record JANTCA010005043.1, read on the forward strand.
AAATCACATTGCAATCTTGAGAACTGTCTTAAGAATTTGACACAAAAGGAACTTATTGTTGCTAGATTTTGATATTTAAACAAACAACATAAGGATTATAGCCCCTGCTTCCCCAGTTACCTTTCACTACAGTATTGATTTTTAATCAAAGGCTGTGTTGTATTAACATTATCTAATGCTTGGAGAAATGTATCAGTATGCAAACTAATTTGAAACTCAATTTGATTAACGTCTTAAAATTTTTCTCAGAACTTAATATTGTTGCCAGTGTACCTTATGAGTAGTACGTGATACTTATGTCTATAGTATCCTCCTCAAGTGTAATGCCAATGGGCATTGATGATCATGGTTAGCCAAACATCACGGCTGTTGGTGAGCTGAAGGCACTCATTTGTTGTGTTCTTTAACATTCAGCAATGCTGTTCAGGATTATTTCTCGGCTATGTCTCACTCTGATCCTTCCCTCTATACAAAGTAACTCCATCCCTCTTTGCCTCCTACAGTGGCCCAGTAAATCTGCTTTCATTCTTCTATAATATGCATGCACACAAATTTTCATTCATATAAATATGTAGATAGTGACAGATATTTCTTTAAAATGATGATACATTAGATAATTGCAATCAGTGGTAGCACCAGATGGCAGAAAGCAGGATGACAATAACTAGGGAGTTCCAAGGAAAAGTTGGGACCATGCCATTTTTTACCCAGGGAATGCCCTTTTTGTTAGAACTCTCCTTTCTTTCAGAAAATGTTGTTAGGTGTCAGTTTGGAGTTTGGCTTTAGTAGATCTAAACTGCTGCGTGCCAATATCAGCTTCTGAGGATTTAAAAAACTCAACACCTTAGCTTAGTTGGTTTAGTGTTGTAACTGTAAATTTAGTTATTCCTGTTTGAGTGCTGTTGGCCCATATCAATTTCTTCCATTTGTTGACTTCTCCGTACTTTTGACTATTCACATTATGAGATTTTACATTAGTAATCAACAAATTCTTGATTTCCGCCTTTTGTTCTAGAAATCACCACCAGGTGTAGCTTCTGAGGGATTGGACTAACTTCAGCAACACTGTTGCCCCAGTAAACACAAGGATTGCTATCATATTAGGTCAATGTGCTCATTTCAGCCCTGTAAATATCAATGAATACCAAGGAGGTCTGGACACCAACTGAGCATGTGATAGTCAAGACTTTGGTTCTCTGTAATGAATTTTACCGGTGCAAAACAGAGTTATTTTTTATTGATTTGTTTGTCCCTGGCTATTTCATCGTTTTTGGTGATTTACTCATCACTGTAAATATAAAGCAAATGACATCTGCTTATAGATAGAAATAACAGGACATTGAGATGTGTGAAGTAATTTTTTATTTCTTGCAGTACACACTGGATTTTTTGTGGGAATGTTTACTTTCATCAGACCTTAATATGTAACTTTATTTGGTGTATACTTTATGTATGTGAATGCAATTGTTTTGTGAATCACTGTCCTGTTGCTTTTTGATAAAAATGGATAGTTAGCATTTCCATGTTTTAGAAGCGCACAAGGTGACAACTAAGTTTCAGTGATAAGGTGTGTTATGTCTGACATAAATGATGATGAATTCTTGCCCTCAATGGCCTAAGTATGTCAGGACTTGAATGAGTGAAACATGCGAGAAAACGTGCATTACTAGTCAATTTTTATCGTGGCATACGCATCAGTGCACATAGCTGGTTCCTTTGTAAGAGTTAGGGAAATTTTATTAGGACTTCGTGGGAGTGGACGCCCATGACCGTTCCCCACCAATGGGATTTTTGTCTGTGGTAAGGTGGAATTGAACATGCAACCACTGGTTTCCACTACAACACGACGTCTCTAATACTAGACAAGACAGCCTTTATTTGAATTTTGGATGCACTACACAGTCTCTGTTACTTAGGCAAGCATGGCTTATTGTCAGTTCATGATATGCTGCATTTGACTAAGGTTTAATGTCACTTATATATACCTAGTACCTATAACTACATTCACCAAAGCAGTTATTATTGAATAACACGTCACTCCTTATCTGATGTCCTTTGTTAGAGAGCTTTTATAGGAAATAAAAAGTAATTGATGTGAACAACCTAGTCTGAGCATTAGATGCCATTAACTTGATCAGAAACTACTTTTTTGAAATCTTCTTGAGAAATCTTAAATGAAATGCAAGAATACAACTAAAGATGCAAAGATTTGGATTGTAGATCTAGATTGGAAAGATAAAAATTTACACAATATAGTTTACAGGTGCATCAAGTACACTGCCATTTTTAATTGTGTAATGTTCATATTACGGTGTCTGTTCTCTGTCATATACCAAGTCAACCTTTACTTTGGATACAAAGGTAATGGTTTTTTTACAAACTGGGTTTTTTCAAAGAGTTTGTGGTGCTTTTTAGTCATTAAATCTATCCAGTTATTCCTTTTGAACTTTTTCTTCAGGTAAATTGTCACAATAGTGTCCTCTGAGCAAGAATGTTTTGGATTGCTCGATCTGTTTGGTTTGTTTGCCACTTGCCTTTGAGATTTCAAATACAAACTTATCTTGTGCAGACATCAGTATCTATGGTGTTTGTTCTCTTTCTGTATGTTTAAGAACAAGTCATTTTGACCAGACAACAAGTTTTAGTCAGTAGGCTAGTAAGAAATTTGTGTTCGACTAATAGGCAAACTAGGATCTTTTCTTTGTCCGTGTCATGCATGCAATTTCAGCAAAGATGTGTATTTATCGCTATAAAAATTGCGACATTGTGCTAAAATCAAACCATTAACGTCGTCATCGAAGAAACATAAACCGTGTCGTAATCGACATCGACTACCAATATTATCAACTACTAGATGAGAGAGAGGGAAAGGGGTCAATTACATCAGTAGACGACGAAAGACAGGAACAGCAAAAGGGAAATAAGAACATTATTTATGTTTAACGTAATAGAAGACTTAAAAATTAGAAGTCTTTGGTAAGAAGCTCGTACTCAAAATTCATTAAAGATTAAAAGACGGGAAATCTGGGGCAGAGGCAGGGTGAAAAATTAAACAGCCTGACGGAAAAGGAACTCGGCTTTCCTTTCTCATGAAGATGAGTCGCCGGTGCGGATCATGAGATAGATGCATGAGGCATTGGCATACAAGAAAATTATTCACTTTGCAACAGTACTAGAGAAAACAAGAGAGCAAATCCCTACGACAAGAATTCGATCAACAGTTTTGGAGACAGAGATGTTAGTCTAATTTGTTGCTCCCTCGTTTGTCGTTACATTCTATCCCTGGCTTATTAACTTCAAAATAAATGATTCACAAAACTGTTGTGCTGTGGAGCTAATACATGATTAATGAAATGTCAAATCTACAACTTTGGCTCGTTCACTTCTTCAAAACGGTAAAGTTACAAATTGTATATTTTATTTATCTTACAATGACCTGCCTTGTAGCAAATAAATTTTCATACATAAAAGTCGTTACTATTTCGGTGTGCAATTACCATACCAGTTATGTGTCTCGGCTCTTGTTGCTATTCTCTATATTAAGTGTTGTCCTACGTGACCTGCTTCAAAAGATGATAGAGAAATACTTTGCGCAACAATATCTTGTACCAAGTACATCGCGAAAACGATGGCGACAGCAATTTAGACGAATGTAATAAAATAAAAAAACTGCAATTGGGAGTTAAATTTCTGTTACCAAGGGTAATACAATGGCTATACATAAATTGTACAAAATGACTATAAACCACAAATTCTACATATATGCATACATAAAATCTCTAGAGTAAAGATTCAAGTGTCACAATATTTTCGGGAAATTTATCCATGAGTATAATCCCACGTGATCTGTTGGAATCCAGCTCGTCAATGAATCCAAACCAATAAATCACAAGTCCAGGACCAAACCTAACACAAATGCCACAGGAAGAATGTTAAAGACGCGGTTGAATTATTATGAAAACTAGCTATAATATGGCTGACAATGTCCTCAAGAACCATCTCAATTCCTCCGATCGTCTTCAACGATATTTGAAATATTTTCTCTTTAACATAATTTGCAATCACTCACAATGACGGAATATCTTATCCACATTTTCTTCACTTAATTACATTACATGGTAAGCAACAATAGTCAGATTAGACGTCCAACATTACAAGAATTTACTGTGAGTTTAATTACACAAGAAATAATTTAACCGATAATTCCCAAATCAGACATGCTGAATATCATTAGATCTCAGCTGATCATTACATGGACATGATGGATAGTAAATGGGGAAAGGAGTGTTCTTGTTCCTGTTGATAACTGTTCCGTTTCAGTAGGAAAAGTGAAAAAGGACGCGACGGAAGCATCACCCTAAAATGAGGTCAGTCCTTAGGAGGTAGCAGAGTCATTAAACTGCACTCACCTGTTGCAATATCCCCAAAATTGATCTTTCAGGTACGTGGCATGGCTTTCCTCATCGCCAAAGGAAGCTTTGCTTTCTACCCAATTTACGACAACACCCTCGACAGCTAAATTTCAAAGAGACCATTGCTAGAAGACTGAATACATCGAATATAGACATAGCTGTGGTAAATAGGAAATAGTGCAGATTGCATTTCAAGTTGAACGAGTCGTCTATAAAAGACAAATTGGGCGTCTAGTTCAATACTGACAGCGATAGGGATACTAATTTGCTCTGGAGTTCAAACAGTTGTGTAAAATAGATCACTTAAACAACAGACATGAACAAAAATGTAGAAATGTAAAATAACAAGCCGGCGATAACTAAACAAAATTAGTATTTGTACTTAATTACGTACTAAATTAATATTCACTGAAGATAGCTGTTTGATAGCTGAATCACGTATTTAAAATTAAAGAATGTCGGTTCTATTGATTAAAGTCATCTTTGTTAGATATCTGATTTCCTGCCATGAAGGATGGTGACATAGACACGTAAACTTTCTTACTTCTCCTTGCCTCAGATTGACTCGAATTGATGATGTACTTACATAACTGTTTATACTTCACAGTAAACAATTAGAATCTATATGTCTGCATCTATTGTTACTCGATTGCTCCTAGTTACAAATTAATGCGCCAATGTACTCAACACTATGTTTTATTTTCTGGCATTCTCTTGCAATGTTGCTTGCGGGTGTAATTATGCATAAATTATGAATTATCAAATTAACTTCTGTTTGCAAAAGAGACCGGACATACTTTCAATGTAGTACTTGATCGCCTTTACTTGCTTGGAGCCAAAATTATAGTTTACATCAATAATGCTTAAACTTATTCGTGGTTCCATCTAATGGAAATGCCACTAAAAGCATCGAATTGAATGGTTTGACATCGAGCAAGCATATGGTGAAAGAATTCAATTTGATATCAAAATATTACAATCCTTTCCGATAAAATATGCGATTTTGTTTTAGAAGTTAAGTTGGAAGATGTGTTCAAAATTGGACAAACTCGTACTATTAGCACATTTTTCCATTTGTTCATATTCAAAAAGCTTTAAAAAGTGATGCTGTAGCCAACACATTATCATCATCGTCAGTTCCTTAGCCATGGGTGCACCCAGTTATGCATAAGCCTACGCCAGTGATCCCTATCCTTCGCCGCACTTCTCAATCCATCGATGTTCCAACACAGATAAGCAGAATTGTGAGCTTAGCCTCGACTCTGGTGTTATATTTGTCAGGCGATACAAGGTACCATCTATTGCCCCACAAAGCCACTTTCCAGTCGGCAAATACTGACAGAGAAATAATAATTTGAAATATTTTGAAAATCTGACAGAGAAATAATATTTTGAAATGATGAAAGATAAGGATTTTACGCTTTTGGGGGACTATTTTGTATCCAGATGGTAATCCGGATCGATTCCAAAATTTAATGGGATCTCACTTGGATCAAGGCTGATCATCTGGTTTCACGAGGATCGGTCCAGTCGTTTTGCACAATCCAGCTGACAGACAGGCAAACAGACAAACACACGCCGCTGAAAACAACACCTCCTAGACGGAGGTAATGCACATTTAGCCAAACGTGTTATAACAAGAAGATAAAGAAGATTGGCAACCCTCAGCCTCTTCTACAGAATTTCTTTATGCTGCCGAAGTTAGATAAACAACAGTAAAATATGCAAAAATTGTAAGTATAAAACAAGCATAATTTTAATGACACATTCATTGTACCAAAAGGAATCTCCAATTTGTAATCAGGCGTCTTGTCATATCCATGTGCCCGTAAATAATTCTCATCTGAATAAAACAATGTGCAAATACATAAATACTATATCAGCAGAAATATACATATACATATATATGTAGTCTCAAGAATTATTTGAAATGTCATGTGAGAAGTATATTTTTTGAAGAACCTACATATATATACATATCATCTCAACAGACACAGTGTTTTGATATACTTTGTCAAGAAAGAAGAGCATTACCACAATAACTGCACTATATGGGAGCCGACGGGCTCCAGCTAGTAACCGTCAGACTCAAATGCCAACACTCAAAACTACGCGCCATCATGGCACAAAAGATTTGGTGGAGGACTTTCAAAGTCCTTGGTATTACGAGACGAAACCCAGTGGTGGTTCAGAATATTGTTCTTACATATTTCATTCCTGCTTAATTACATTTGGACAACACTTACGTTAATTTAGGTAATCTGGCCCTAACTAAGCAATCCTTAAGATTTTCGGACTGCCTATATTACACTAATGGTTCCTTTGCAAAGGTAACTCTACATTCCTCTGAACTGTCTAAAATACTTTGCAGTCTATGAAGAATGTCTAACACTGTTAAAAGCTGGATGATACATTAGAACTAATGGAATTCTAAAATTATTCGAACAAATTCCTTTTATTTTTTCTAGCTAGCTTTATGATATAGCTCTCTTTAAATGGGCTAGATGACAAGATTTCTTGTGTAAAATTGGCGTTTCTGTGACCTTATAAAAATCTGAGAAATCTTTTCTATCCAGAAGTTGTCTCTCTAAACTTGACAAAAACAAATTAGCATAAGGCTGGTGCAAACATAGTTCCTATATCTGTACCTAATATCTGCCTGTAAAAATCACCATCAAATTTAAATACATTGTTTTCCAACACTACCTTGGCTAATTTAACTATTGGTACTAACAGATTCTCTCTCTCTAGAGTCCAATGCTTCCTTCATAGCCTGCAGTCTTCCTTCGTGAGGAATACTTGGATACAGCCCTACAACAACTGCTGTACACAGCAAGGCATTGTCTGGTATATAAGAAGGATTAGACAAGAGCGGGAGAGAGAGAGAGAGAGAGAGAGGATGCAGTGAAAGTTATCTGAAACTAAGATCTACCCTAAAAACATTGAAAAGTGTTTTACTATTAAAAGTAAGAACCATATTGTAAGAAATTTTTGCGGAATAAATTTTTGTCCCTAAATCGGAAAATTAAATTCTGCAAAATCGAAGGAAAATTCCCTTATCGCAAAAATAATTTCCACAAAACTCACACCACTCTTCACCACGAAAATAAATTCCATGAATTTATCGATAGTATCCAGAGCTTATATTGTCCTTATGTGTCCACATTTGGATTGGTCAGTACGAATACGGACATCTACGGATGATATGATGTCTGAATACAACCATATTTGATGAAGTGAAAATTCTGGATCGTGAAAATCAATTCCGTGAAATTCAATGAAAATAGCCCAATCGCGAAAATTTTGCCGATTTTGGACTCTTCAAACATTTTTTACCGCGAAAATTTCTTACAATATTAAGGATATACAAAATGACAGTTATCCTTTCCTCCAAACAATGCGTTCAAGTGAAAAGCCATATGTTGCTGGGGTGTCATTTAGGAGTGTGCAACACCAAAACATTAAAATATCACACAAAACTATGACATAACACAGATTGCCTACCCCTAAAAGGAATCTTTTTTTCAGTTAAGACTTTTTTGAGCAAATCTTCATAGTCCTGACCAACTTGACTATACAGTTAAGGTACTAATGACTGATGCAGTAATCAGACTTTAAGTGCTGTTAAAATCAACAACTTAAATTTTAGGCATTAATTAGTCACAGTGTAAGAAATGAAACAGAAATGAAGCTGTCCATAAAAACTAGTGACAGGAAATGCTTTAAGAATTTTTCAATACCTGATAATGTGAAGATATTACAAACTGGAACCAGCTTTTCTGAAGGAAAATCCTTATAATGCAAAATGGGTTTACTTTTTAAAACAGGTGGTTTTAACCTTCAAGTCTACATAGAGCATGTTTTCCCAAACTTAGAAAAGTACATGCTTCAGTTGCTCATGACTTTTACATTGCTAGCCAAAGGACAAGGAAAACAGTGATAACTGAAACAGTAAACAACCAAAAACATTCACTTAAATTGTAACAGAATGTTTCTATATATCAAAACTGAAATATCACATTAATGTTTCAATAATATTTTAATAATATCAAGGATACTGCTTAATTGCTTCTACTATGGGGCCACAATTTTCATCAGCATCTAGGCACTGGAAACAAACAGCACAAGGTATCACTCTCAATGAAACACCAGAACATGTAGTAAATAAAGTCATGATTCACATAAACAACAAGATTTATATAAATTGTATCTAATGAGAAATGGATCTAATGTATTCTAAGCGTGGAATGTGTTACTGAATTTACTGTGAAAACCATCATGAGCCACCATGAGATTGTGTGTAACAGTTGCAATATAAAAGTTCTTACAATATGACTGCTCACTACAAAACAATTGACAAATTGGGATCACCGAACAGCATAGAAAATGGGTTTATTGCTAGTATGATACATAACCAAATAGTATGATACGATTCAATGTGAAGCAACTTATGCTTACTTTGTCTTAGTCAACTAGGGTAGCCTATGCAGATAAACGTTACAAATTCCATTGTCTTAAATCACAATAAATGTGTGGTTTTCAGTGACAACAAACAAATTGAAAAAGATATCATACAGTATTTTAAAGCAAAGCTTTCATGACCAGACATCATACATACCATTTGAATCTCTAAAGCCAATCTCTCATTGGCAATTGATCCAGGATTTTTTAGGATCTGTGTAATGTATCCCTTTGGCACTGACCAAAAGTAAACAATTCAATCAAAAAGTGCTAAACATTGACATTCTAAACGCAAAAAATGTGTGGTGTTTCCTCAACTTGTTTTAAACAGCTAGTTGCTTTGATTCGATTTAGCACACACAAAAAAATCATGAGACATGACACATCTGTTTGTAACTGTTGGGTTTCGTCTCAGATTTACAAATAATAACAAGAAACTGCACTTCTGTGTGGAAACCCTTTCTATTCCATGTCATGCATGATTACAATGTGCCCGCTAGCCTCTGGGACAGAATTACAGGGTATCAGTAAATATACTACCTCTGTTGAGTGGTGTATTGAGGGGGAATATACAATGCATATGTAAACAACTGCTAGGACACTACAGTAACTAATGCTGAGTTGGACATTTACAGCAAAGTTATTACTTACACTGAGAAAAACAACTGTCTGTTGACTATTGCCAACAAACATAAACATTTCTTGTACATTTTCAATAACACAGACTGCATTGTAACTTCAAACTTTACGTAAAATGCAAGTAACACAACAAATTCATGACTGCTACAACTAAAGTTCTAATCACTATGATAAATGTCACAATTGTACACTTCTTTAAACTTTACGAATAAAGAATTCACTTGTAATAATTACCATTTCTTTCCTTGAAAACCTCTCTCTTCAAATACTCATCCAATATTATTCGAGTTATAAGGACTGGGGGAAATTCAACCTATTAAAAAGTAAAATAAACAACTATAAACAGGAAAAGGTTCAAATTTTATCTTTGGAATTGACCACAAAACCATTCATACAGTTCTTCACTTTTCCTGCAAATAAAACAACCTCTTGGGTTAATATCATCAAGTTGTTATACCTCTTTTGATAGCTTCAATAAAATTCCAACATCCTCAGAGGAGGAAAAGGCTGACAAGAATCTATGAATAGAAAGATAATTGTTCCAATCAAATTGTGCTATTGCTGTTTACAAATGACAATGTGTGCACTACAATATAGTACTGTTGTCTCTCTTGTATTAGTAGTTGGCAACAACTATTAACAACTATTTTACAGCAGAGAATTAAACATCTAGTTATTTAACAGTGCCATACTAAAACATCTTATCCAGCTTATAAAGCATTCATCAATTTCTCTGTATTTACACAATAAGATAAAATCTGTAGTAAACAATGAGAAACACTTAGTGAAAAATATAAATTAGAAGGACAAAAAACAGTGCTTGTTACTTACTTACTTCAAAATAACATTAATTGTTGTTAATAAAGAAACAGAATAATGGGACAAAAAGTGCATAAACAAATTTTGCAAGTCTCTATAACTTACATGAGTTGAAACTTTGAATCCTGTGGATTTGGTTGGAATTGTAAGACTTCTTACTCAAAAGTGGGGCAGTACAAAACATATTCTAATCAAACAAACAATTCAGAAAACCTTATTTATTTATTCCACTTCACTATGGTATTAACATGGAGGTGAAATGAAGAAAAAGCAAACAACCTTTATAACTGCTTTACAAATTGGCTTAAAAGTCAAACAATATTGAGTTGGCAACAAATCCACACTGGTTTTAAATGTCTGAATCAAAAATCGGCATTGCCACTGCATATTTCAAAAGAATCCCATTTTGATAAGAAGTCAGATTATTTACATATGTGTCAAGAACCTAATTGGAATTAAAATAAACTCCTGCTACAAAAGAAATGATACATGGTTTACCATTACTCAACTCTTGGACAACATACTTTCCAGGGGAGCACACCTTTTTACTGTCTAAAGTTAACTAGGTTCAAACATTTTATCCCATTTGCAATCTCTCTCCAGCAAAGACAAAGACATATCTTTATTAAATAGGTACATATTTTCCACTGCTCTTTAAACAATGTTATCATGGCAATTAAGAACAACTTGTGGGCGAGTGGCCGATTGGTTAGAGTACTGTGCTCTGATCAGGAGGTTCTGGGATCGAATCTGCCTCCCGGCACCTTTGGCAAGTGCCTGAAAACCATATACCACGGGTCAACCCAAGCCATGTGAGGGAAATTGGGTACGACGAAACTGTTAGAAGCCGTTGGATGGCTGATCCTGTAGCTACCT
>JANTCA010005054.1:0-30334 GCA_024741275.1 Chironex yamaguchii
AACAGTGTATAAAATTATATATAACTCAAAAATACACCATCATTTTTACGTTTCGATATTATCTTCATCAGAATTACAATATATTTATGTATATGTATAAATATATATATGTATATAAATGTGTGTATATATATGTATATATATGTGTGTATATATATAATGTATATAGGTATATATATGGAGACTATATTAATCGAATGGTAGAATCATCTATCTGCGTTGTGTGAATTTAAGCGATTTTTATCCCTAACATTTTCACAAGAGACGTTACGTGTATGCGCAGCTTAGCAGAAGTTGCCAATTAGTAATTGTGGCAAGCACAGGAGGCATTCCAGCTGAAGAAATGAGACGTGCTTACTGTTTCAAATTGAGTCATTTTACGCTCATGACCATTTATGCATTGCTAACATAGTGTGGAGGTGAGTGATGACGATTTAATTATGAAAAAAAACTCGTTGGGTCGAAAGATCTAAGTGAATGTCTAAGCATTAATAAACGGGTGTGCATAGAATCCTTCAGCTACGAAAGATTTTAACTCTCCACATCTACAGTCAGTTTCTTGTGGGAATCACGTTTACAAATGTTTCAATGGTTTTATCACAACACTGGAAATCCATGCTTTGTACTCAGTTACATCCGAATATCTTACATCCCTTAGGCCTGAGTATTCCCTACTTTTACAACTGATGACATCAGTAACCGAAAACTTCGTCAAAAGCCTCTACACGTTTGCCTTCCGAGAGGATGTAAGAATAATGATTTGAGATATCCTTAACGCACTTCTTGAGTGCTTAGGTCATACTTTTACCGAACATAAAAGCCATAGCTAACAACGAGATTAATGTTACTGTAGAAATAATTAGTAATGACTAAACAAAGTATTTATCACGATCAGTGTTTAGGTTATAAAGAACATGAAAATTCAACATCACAACTTTGTCATCGACGTACTTGAAAATGTCAAAATCGGCACACTAGTTGCATCAAATCACTGGCATTTTTTGGGGGGAGGAGGGGTCGTCACTCAATTTCCCCCTAAAAACACAAGTAGTCCAATCTACGCACGCACGCGTTGGTATCACGGCTGATGACGTTAATGTCCTTCTAGATATTTCTTGTTTTGTCCCAATACAAAACGGCTAATAGTCGGAAGGCATGGGACCTAAAGATAGCATTGCCACTCCTCGATGTTATCACAAAGACATTGATGCAGGTATTACAAGCAGGCATCTACCCTATCTGTGAGACAATTGAAGGAGTGTGAAGTCGGGGTTACCAATGTGCCAATTTTATGTCCCTTGACTTATGACCTATGAATTGTACTGAAATTGTTGTTATTCGGAGAAACAAATCGTATGCCCAGGGAGGGCGCTGAACCCACTATCATCTGCTTTCTGTGCAGATGCTATGACAACTGAGCTACAGGGCCGTTGTTTCTCAGATTTGAATTTAAGAGCTCATCATTTGATGATTGCGTCTCAACACGGGTGTATGTTACGTTAGAAGCATCTATGACTAGCACGGTACCCTTTAAAGAATTGACTATCCCAAGACTGGGTTTAATGTCCACTAGTATTCTGGTGACACTTATGTAAATTTAGGACTTTTCAAGCAAGGAAGGGTTGTTGTATGTAAGAGCCGGTCGGAAAACTCAGACCTCCCAGTAGAAGCGAAGTACCCTATCATTTTGTCCAAGAACCGATTCGCAGAACTCCTTGTTTTGAAGTGTCACAAAAATGTTGACTATTTAAGGGTTGACTCAACACTTGTCCAAACAAGAACTAGATTTTGGGTTACACGAGGGAGGCAGTTTGTAAATAGGGTAATTAAACATTGCTTCACATGTACGAAATTGGAAGGTAAACTTTCAGAGCATCCCCGACTTCTGAACGCCTTTTCCTTTACAGATTTCAAATCGATATAATGTGAATGAGGAAGATACTGAGGATGCTATGGTTAAGGAAGAAGATGCGGCGAGGTGGGAAGAGCAGAATGGCCATGACCAACATGAGCATAACGTGCCTACCAAGGTCTGCTCAAGAAGCACGGTAGCGAAAGCGCTTGTTACTTGATCCTTCATAGTCAAGGAGCATGGAGTGTCATGTACCCCTGACTAACTCATTGATATAACTGTCGTCAACATATTATCACTTCAACATAATTGTAAATTTACGAGTTAGAACATGTTTATCTTGTCACTCAGAATTAGTTGATGTTTGGTTGGATGAAATTGTGAAGTTGGAAACCAAAACTAGATTCGTAGAGATGTGTCGACTCTTTCGACATATTTTGAAAGAAAAATCGAGAATGTGGGATTTATAGCTGCAGTGCAACATTGGTGGTGGAGCCGGGGGCTCCAGCCCCCTCACTTTGCGTCAGAGGTTTTGCTTATTGTATTGTGGAGTGTTGTATCGCTGTTGGGTATTACCTGTAATTATATTCAATCTGCTTTAGAATAGTCTTTTAGACTTGTTTTGGACTTAATCGAAACGAGTTGTTCTGAGTTAGCCGTGTTTTGTAATAAAGATTCACAGATTTTTCGTACATAAAATCCATTATTTATCTTTTAAAAACCAGTTTTTCTCTGTGCTTTACGAAGTACGCGTTTAATCCGCTTTTCATAAACATTGACCGAAAGGAGCCGCAATTGCAGTCCTAGACAGCCCCTTCACCTCTTTAAGATTCGCTCCGCCGCCCCTGAACAACAACAACAACAACATCACAGCAAAGGTATTCAACATAAATTGTTTCTTGTTAGTCTACTTCTCTCTTGCTAGGTATAAATGGGAACCATAAAGAACAGTTTCAGTTTCATATATTAAAAATTCCACTACATACAATTTATCAATTTACACTACTACAATGCTACATTACTACGTACAATATACATAACACAAACCTCTCTCATAACACAAACTCTCTCAGTAGCCATGCTAATCGAGGAGAGAGCACTCCCTGTTTCAAGACTGAATGTGAGTTATCTCTACTCAGATTTCCTATTTAAACTTTTGACTAAAACAATGGGTGGCGAGAAATCTGTGAAGTCGATGCCCGGTTGAACCCAAAGGCAGCGGGGTTTGTACCAAGTGCAACTGCACCACGAAAAGAAAAGGGAGCTGCAAGGAACAAGATTGCTGCATGTGGAATTTATGAAGATGAAGAAGAATGAATTCGGTATTAAACTGTGTGATTATTTTAATAGGATGAGAGTGTCAGAAATCAACCCTTGGCTTCCTTTTCTTGAGAGAAGCCTTTGGGACCTTCTAGTCGTTTCTTGTGTGTTGTAAGTCTCGCAATTTTACGTAAATTATGTCAGTTTTAGGAACACGTATGTAATGGTTATGTGATAAGTCAGAGGTGAATTTAAGTGGTCATAATTTGATGATTGCGTCACTATATGCCTTTTCAACTCTTTGTTTCTTTCTTGGTTGGTTAGTTTGCAAAATAACTCAAAATAATGTCAACGTATCATTATGGAATTATTATTATAAGTTAATTGCCTAACCGGCACAACCTGATTCTTTTTTGGGCATGATCTGGACGAAATTAAAGATTTTGGATCAGTTTGAAATTTTTGGTAATGATACCTTCATAAAACTACAGATAGCAAGGAAATCATCGTGGGGGATCCCCTTTTACCATGACACCTTTTACTCCAGGTTATTTCAATTTTGAGAAACTGGGAATCCCACATGAACTCATTTGCTTGGCGAATGTTTGCGCTCTCAGAGTGCTTCTAGTTACTGATATTTGTGATCACCCCAGATATTTAGTTACTTAGAAAACTGTTGACTGCTATCTGTTAATTATAAAACTCTCTTGCTTCTAAGACCTGACAAACTATAGACTAATCTCATCCTGACTCTTTCTTCTGAGAAGAGGGTACTACACGTAATGTGATTTATATTTCCTGTAAAGCGCGCAGGATTTAATTTTTAACATTCCTTAGCAGTGTCCCATCCAACACTAAAAATTTCTATTTTTGCCTATCCGAGTACTTCCATACAAAAGCACTTTCTTATAAAGCGTGTGTGTAATCTGGAGCAACAAGTACGGTCCACCCTCGGCAAAACAGCCATGCCTCCTGTAAAGTAATGAGTCAAGCCCCCCCTATAGTATCATATTTATAACTGATTCCAAAAACTCCACTCGAAAAATAACCAAAAAAGCGAGCCAAAGCAGTAATTTACGATGAATTAATTTTAATCCAAATGTTTTACTTAAGAAATCAAGGAAATTTAATCATGATAGTGTGAATGTTAAACTCGACTCACACACAAACTAGAACGGAACAGCGGCAAATTCTCTTCTATCCACTGATTTAACACAACATTTAGAAAGGAAAGGTTTCCAGGAAAGAAGTCCGAATATCATATTACACGAATAAAGGAATGCAAACGTCCTAAACGAAAAGTATCTCCTATTTATGTTATATACTTCTCACAATTGTCACTAAAATGGAGTGAGACCAGGTATCACTTAAGAGTGTCACCAAATACAATGTAACAGCAAATTGTCCCAAAATCGTCAGAAAATGATTTTGTTGTAGCATCAAGTACACGCTACAGACATTATGTAGGAGTCGGATCGCAGCTTTTGAACGCAAACTTGAGCATTTCTTCTATATGAGGAGAAATTAGTGAGTTATTTCGTAAACGTATTAAGACAGTCGAGTGTAGTGTTGTGCTGATTAATACGATCACGGTTTGGAACTAGTATTTCGTAATTATGTATGATTGTGAAATAGCCCTTAATAAAAACCTAAAACTCCCCTGTAAATTTGTCTTTTTCTACCTTGCAATTGAGAATATACCTCTGTCAGAAGTATACCATTCGTTTTCCCTCTGCTCAATACTACATTGAGGAAGAATATGATTTAGAAGAGGCAATTTCACTGAACCCTTTTGGATGTGCGATCATATTTGTTGGCAGTTTTATTTTTGATTTTATCTTTGTTGACTTTAATGTAAAATATAAACGTCGCCGCCTTGAAGTTTGGCACTGTTGTCACCCTTCATAGAAACTTCAAATTTTGAGCATTCTATGTTTCTCTTTAACTCTACATCAACAGCGATTTCCGCTTAAATTTTGTACATGTTTACGTCAAAGTCAATGGAGTGGAATAGCAGAAATTCGCGCATATCATTTGCGCACATGCTTTTACCAGATTCAATGGTCGTCGCATATGGGAGAAATTCTTGTAGCTTCCTGATGTATAAATTGGATACAATAGCTTTTTTCAATAAATTAACTTACTAGGCTGCCGTATGTCATCTACCATCAACTATGCTGAATTAAATGAGGGGAAATGACTTGAAGCAAGATTTACTTCCCGGGATTAAACGCCTAGTTAGCTCGTAAACTTTGGAATGGCGATCTGTCTTCGACTGAGCATGAGATACATTGAAACACAAAAGAATCACAATTTGCATTGGAGAGAGGTATGAAGTTTTCTGATGTTCATCTAATATGTTGAGAAAGGCATGTCATTAAACTGTCTTCATTTCTTGCTAAATTGCTTTCTACATATCGATATCTTGCTTACTACAGTGTCAATTTACAGGCTATTGAAGTGGACCCCTTATTGACATTGATAAGGTAAGTCACAAGATACATTGGGAAGTGAGTGGGTTGGGTCCGTAAGAATACCATGAAAATTGTGTAACTTAACACAAATTTCAGCTAAATAAAATACTAATTAGCTATCAGACAACGAGATGAAGATTTCGAATATTAGCTTATCTTTAACTAGTTAAAACTTAAGTTTCGCTCTTGGGTAATATGATTCAAATTAAAGTCTATATATTAAGTACAACTATTTGAATTTATATGTAGGGTGTAACTTGTTTATTTAAAATTTTACTCTCGATGAGAGTTAAGTAAATTAGGAAGAGATGGTGTTAACAGGTCTTTAAATTCATTGCTTTTCACCACATATTACTGTGTCTTTAGGGAGCAAGTAGAATTTTTTTATCTATTAATTTGTGAATTGAAACATCAATGTTGCAATGTCTCATATTAATATTTACAAGGTTCACTGTGAAGTGGATTGCTCAAGTTTCACTTCCGGTATACTATTACATCGAACCCAGTCCTTTTTGCCTTGTTAATATTCAGTCTTGTTATGATCATGGAGTCACGTTGCAGTGAATAGGTGATGAGATAAAAAATGCCAAGGTAACTTGCTGATATTCTATCGTTTCTTCTTTTATTCTTGTGGTTAAGTCGGGGCCAACTATTGTCTGGTTAATTATGAGGTTACTGGACCACTTGATGCACCGTGGATGGTTTTGTATTATTGATGTTTGTAGGATCCATGCCGTTTTTCAAGCTTACCTGGTTACATGCTCGATGCCAATTTCATTTGTCTTTGCCATTTCCTGCCAGACATGAGAAGGAACTTTATGCCTGAAGTAGTTCAATGTACATCTGCTTAGGGCAGTCAGTGATCAAGTTTATAGAGATCAGTTATTTGATGATCATTGTAAGTTCGTATTTTGTAACTGATCGTCGACTTGCGTTACGACACAGTTTTGTCGCAGCTGTTTATTTGAACCTTTATCCCATGAATGTTTTCTGGGCAATTTATACGAACTTTCCTTGTTGAAACACTTGATTCAGGGCGCAAATAGTGTAGAGAACATGCCGTTGCATGACTAAATTGTGTACTTGACTTACGAATGTCTGATTTAATGGTGACTTTAAATTAACTATATACAGATTTGACGGGAGAAATCTTGCTAGTAGATTTAATTTAGGCCGATGAGTTGATAATAATTCGTGTTAGTGATGATATTGAGCAAGTTATATCTGAAATACATATTTGCACAGGATAGGTCCAGGACTTGTATCTTGTGTAGGTGAATTGTATTTCTTTTGGTCCATCCAACCTAGTTCAAATTGCCGTGTTCGATTGTATAACTCAATTTCCGGCTTCACGATTTCTTTATTTGAATTAGGAAACTCAATGGCCTTTGCCAAGCAAACTGTACGCGAAACTGAGTAAAAACGAATTCACTTAATGAATGATCGCTATAGCTTGACTTTTGTTTTTGCAAATATTTCTTTAATCCTTTTGCTTTGTCGTTGCACGACTGGCATGGCTCTGTATTCTCTTTTGAGAGCCAAACTCAAATATTTACACACTCAATGTTATGTGTGGTAACAGCTGATTTTTATTAAGGGTGATGATTAATTGCATAGTAGGATTGGTTCCTTAATAGAGTATTTTAGTTAGTAAATGGATTCAGAAACCGGAATTGAACCTAGTTGTTAATTTCTTATATAGCACGTTACTTAGATTGAGACTCTCCTTTCCAAAACTCCATAATCGGTGTCTTTTAGAGCAAATATAGTTTTGGTTTTCTAATTTATTTTAGTATGATGAGAAATCATTTAACATCCCACGCAGGAATAAAGTGCTTATTAACAATCTTGAACAACAACCTCTGTCAAGTTTATCTCTTCCCATTGTCCAATAAATATTATCAAACGCATGTTCAAAATTGTTTAGTAGTTTTATTACGTGAATCTGTTCACGTGGATGTATGTGTTATGCAGTCTAGGTAGTTTTAAACTGCATAAACACGATAATTGTAGTTGTGAACAATACCTCTTTGTGGTAGTATATTTTCATCTATAAGACAAATTTACCGTTGGGCATTTGTGTGCCAGAGAGGCACACATCTGCGTTACCTAGATACGTACTGTTCTAATATGGCGTTTTGCAGACGAGTACAAAACTTGGTTGAGTTCATGTTTTGTCACATGTTTAGTTCTACCTATCAGCTAAAAGCCATTTGCAGGAACCTACCTTGATAACAGTGTTGTTTATACTGATAGGTTTCCAATCAAAATACTTATTTATTTACTTAACCCGTATCTTGTGTACTTTCTATTGTTTTAGATATGGGCCATGGATTATCAACTGACAGTACAATTAGAATACCCAGTTATTTATTTTGATCACTTTACAAATTATGGAAGAGAACGGAACAGGAAAACCAAGCAATTATAAATCTGTTATTGCCAGAAAACTAATCATGTTTAATGCATTAAGCTGTAGTAGACCTCGAACAGAACTAGGCCAACCTGTTCTGTACTGCCGGATCAGGGAAGGCATTAATGTGGAGGATGAAGGAGTGAAAAAGTCCTGGAGAAAAAGTATCAGAACATTATCTGATCCTGATATAAAGGCATCACTTATTAAAGCAGATGAGCAATTTTTTAAGAATGATCCGATGGATTCTGTTTGTGAGCATCAAGTTCAAAATAGTCATGATGATTCTTTATCACCCCGAGATAGGAAATCGGTAAAAGAACTGCTTATGAACTTTGAACTTAAAACTACAAAGGTTAAACAGCAGAGAACAAATTGTGTTGCTATGAAAAAGACCTCAGCTCCTCCTGCTATTAATAGTTTAGCAGATAAATCCAGTTGGATGGACAAGTTACCAACACTTCCAAGAAAAGAGGAAAAGCTTGCTGAGCCATACGAGATTGTTAACATTGCAATTAGTTGTGAGAGTAGTGGCAGCTCTTATGTCCCCAATTCAACTAAAAATCCCTATATGTCACCAACTCCGAAGGAAAACAAAAGTTTATATTACAATTCAGAAGTCATTTCTGGTATACCTAAGAATTTTTCACTAGATGATAGGGAGCAAGGAAGTGAAGGATTAAATTTTGTTGAAGATCATTATGGAGAACCAGAAAATGAACCTGCTACCAAGGACAGTGTGTCTTCTACGATTGTAAATAATAGTATTAGTCGAGCTTCTTCAGGTTATCAATCTATGTCAGTCCATAGTGACTTTTCAACTCTACGTGACAGTGCATTTGGGACATCATTGTCCGATGTGTCAGATGAATCAGATGATGAAGGATGGGATAGTGATGAGTTTGATGATTCATCAGATGAAGACAAAGCAAATGAAGGCAGTTTTTCACCAAAGGTATTGAAATTATTTCATGAAAATGAAAATATTTAGTCTGATGGGAATGAAACTAAGAACTTTCTTAAGCTTTTGATGCATGACAGCCTCAAGTGGTCAGCTGCCCATGTTTATTGTACATATTTATATATAACTGTCAAAGAAACAAACAAATTTTGGGCATCATTAGAGATAAAGATAGAAATAAAGTCGCACATCCAGTATAATGAAATCACATTTTCATTGAATAACAAATTTAGTAATGTTTAAAGTGTGAATTAGAATATGTTACGGAAGAATGAAACTTATGTTTAAGCTTATAAGTTTGATTGTGTCTTCTTAATTATGATGTTTGTATCACATGTTGTCCCTCAGATGGTTATAAATATGATAGATAAGAACAGATATATTATGTAGCATATGGTCAATTTTAGCCTTATTTGTGTCTTGCATTCCTTTGTTTATAGGTGGAACTGACTGGGGTAAAGAAGAAATTGTATAACATTGTCATGGAGATATTGACAACAGAGAGAGCGTAAGTTTTGATAAATGAAACTCATGAAACTATTTTATATTTTAAAAATATATATATACACACATATCAAAAGCACTGGTATTTGTTGAGATAATACATATATATATATACCATCTGATGATTTTTGGTAACTCTATTGATTTTCATACATGTTTTGATCTAGTTTTATGTAAAGCTCTGTGGCACGCACTGGAAAGGTATGGTGTCAGTACAAAGGACATTTGTCTGATCGTTTAGAAGAAGTCCAGGATAAAATTGATGAGTGGTGTTTAGCGTACCACATGGTCTGACTTGTTTGACTGAGCTGGCTTTAGATTAATTCCATGAAATTGCTAGATGTGATAATGTAACTGACAGTATGTGTATTTTGTGGAATATATTGATATTGTTGCGAAAGTAGCAGAAGATAATGGTGGATGAAAAGCATAGTGACTTAACTTTGTGGATTGAAGGAGATGAGAGATGAGAGAACAAACGACGAGCTTGATCAAATTAACTCATTCCTTGTCAATGGCACAAAACTGCACCGGAGAAATTTTTTTTCCTTATCAGTGATACAATATTGTGTTGTCAAAGTTCACACCTACCTTGTCACCAGCGCACTAGCTCTAGTAATGTATCTTTCCAAAATCATAATATCCAAAATTGTGCATTTTTGGATAAGCCAGAACTACTTGTGTGGTAAAGTAAAAGAACGTAGAATTATTTTTTGTCGTAATTACTGACAGTCACTTGGAAATACCAGGAGTAATCAGTTGCAGAGATAGATTTTCAAAGCTTGATCAAGATGTCAACAAACCCACATGGAGATGATGACAGCAAGCAGTCAATAAAGTGGATTTAAGGTTCATTTTATTAGGATAACATTAACAAAATTAGAAGAATATTTACTTCTATTAGCCAAGTTCAGGAAACAGCAGATGTTGATATGACACAGGTAATTGTGACTGCAAACTGGCATCTTATGTTGTTGAAATCAAGATCAGTGATGTTGTCATTGTTGTTTATCAAAAAATGGATTCTTCAGACCCAATTTATGATTTTTCTGTATACTACTCATAGAGTTTTTAAGTCTTAATAGATGTTCTCCCATAGCAAAAATAAGGTGCAGTCTAGAGTATAAACAGCAAACTTGTATGGTCAATTACCTTACCATAGCACTGTTTACTTCAATTGTAAAGGGTGGTTGACCTTACTGTATTTAAAAAGATGTTTTTCATACTTATTTACTAATCCTTATGATTGTTAAATAGTTATGGGAGCTTCGGATAAAATATTCTTGCCTTCCATAGGAAATGACAATTTCACCACTTTACTGATCTAAATATAAACTCCTTACAGCAAAGATCGGTAGTTGTTGTGGTTAACATGTCAATGAATATATCTTTACCTTGAGTAGTAGAAAGTCCATCAAATGTCTACTTGAAGGCTTACTTGAAGTCTTGTCAGCTACCTTTATGAACTTCCATGACTTTCTTTGTCAAATTTGGCTTTTTCATACATAAGAAGCTGATTTCTATAGCTGGTCACAATCAAAGCAAACAAAATAAGTCGTTCTTGGCTCTTAGCTTCTTTATTGTGGCCATAAAATATGTTATGTGACCAATAAATAGAAAGCTTAGATTCTGGAAAACACACTAGGGAGTATTGCCTTTTGCATTTTTTTCAAAATTCTAAGGTTTAAACTGGGAATAATGGAAGTGACCATCAGTGTTCAAGACTGATCCTCTTCTCAAGCCCTAAAACGCGTTTTATGCTGAATAATGCCTTTTTTGATAGTTTTTGCACTTGACAGAGATCTAAGACATAGAGGTAGACATGCTTTTTATTTGTAGTGAAGCATTTTCTTATTTTAAACAAAACTGGCCGATCTATGGCAAGTATGAAGAAGTGACTGCTGTGTCTTTACATGCACAGTTAGTTGTATGCCACATTTTGAGAAATATCGTCACACTTGCATGTTCATATAATTATAATTTATTTAGCTTGAAATATGACATCGTGTTTTTGTATTGTTGTGACAGATTGTTCAGCCTATTTAAGCTTCAAATATATTCTTTTGTTAAAATAGGTACGTGAAAAGACTTTACTTACTGGAAGAGGTAATTATGTTTATGACCTTGTATGTATGATGTAATGTGACATAAAGGTAGTCCTGTTAGTTACAATTATTTCTGTTCTTCCAGTTGCCTGGAAGTTGAGAGTTGACATCAGTTCTTATCCAAGTGGCAGTTTATCAGTGAAGAATAGCCCTTTTAAACTGCAATACAATGTTAAGATCAGTACATTATTTATACTGAGAAACAAACAAACTATTGAATGAAGCTGATGTTAGTCAATTATAAATTGAATGTTTAACATAACAATATACTTCTGGTACGAAGATGAGTCAAATTGTAATGTTTGGGGTTCTGTGTTACACATCTGGAGCACAGACCATCAAAGCAAATCAACTTGTCAAGGTAACTTAACATCAGGTTTAGTAAGTATAGTTTGGATACTATTAGATACAACTGTGGGAAGTACTAGCAGACCTTACCCACATTAACAAATGCCTGATGCAATATGAGGCAGCCATGGCACAGTGGTTTGTGGTGTCCGCTGTGAGTCCGAAGGTTTGATAGATGCCAACTATCAATAGTGATAAGAAGGACATCCAACTTTAAATGTCTCGTTCCGAATCAAAGACCTGACATGGGGAGGCACCCGCTAAGCCCTGGATTATGGGGAAAATGTGATGTAAGTACAGTTAAGAAATCCCGTTGTGCAATTTGTTGTAAACAGACATTTAACTGCAAATGTGCAATTACAATTTTATGTTGCTGCTTTTCCAATGAGCCACCCATTTTAGATTTCATGCAACACTTTGAAACTATTAATTGAGTCATGTATTTGAGTGTTGTGACTGCTATCCTGAAGCTGAAGGTGAACCAGAATTTGAAATTGGCAAAGAGTGATGAATAACAACCTGAAGCACTTGCAAACTAGAACGGCTTTGAGCAATAATGCACACTGGATAATAACATCCAGAATCAGTAATCATGTTAGTTTAATAATCCTTTGTATGTTATCTGTACTATTGATTTTTTTCACCTTACAAATAAGATGAAGACGTCCAACTACCACTTTCTACTCTGTTAGTCTTATTTACCAGTAAAGATTACACACATTGCAGGGTATAAGTTGGGATAAAACTTTTGGTATGGGAGCAGTGGTGGACACATGGGGGCAAGGGATGGCCATGCCCCAGTAATTTTTAAAAAAAGTGAAACTTAAATACGTTTTACACACTTCTTTCATACCTATATGTATTAGTTTGTGCTCTGCAAAAGGCCTGATTGTATTGCAGTGTTCCCGTTTTGGTTTTTAGTTCATTTGTAAGGTCGTCACAAGTACCCTGTCAGGGTCTGGCCAGTAGACCCACTGCAACTGGCCTTGTGTCTCCCTGTTTACAATTGTAAATGGATTCTGACACCATGGATATGTTAAGAGAACTACACATCCACAACACTAATATTCAACATTATATTAACTATTACTATCTGCTCTCCTCCTCAAGAATCACCAATTTATTTTTTAAGATAGCATATTTTTAAGTCTAATTGAAGGACACTACTCTTTCCTTTTTGATTAACCTGATTGCCCAGTACTGTAATCCAAATCGAGGGATTTGAGAAGGTCTTTGTTCATCAGTAGTATTATAAAATCACTTGCCATTGAAACGTCTAAGCTGTTGCAACTCCAGCTAAGCACACGGTTCATTACACTAAAGCTGTGCCAACTGGGAGCATCTTAGACACATTGATGAGCTGTTCCAAATTGGTGTACAAACTCATGCCCACTACCTTACCAGGTTTTACGGCAATTGCTGCTTGTTCACATTAGGTTTTAGCAACCTGGTGTCTATGGTAAGAAAATTTGTAAAGCATGAAACTATAGGGGACATGATATGATGGTGCAACTACGATTTTTTAGGCATCTAGGGCATCCAGAGCAGCCAAAACGTTTCATTGTTGAATGGTCTGTCAGGCTTTTCAAGGATCAATGAAATTGCACATTTTTAAGTATCAATGGAATTGCACATTTTTAAGTCCCCAGCAAAACTGGATATTGCCACTAGGATCTTAAGCTATTTCTTTTTGCATACGGATGGGATACTCATAAGTGATTGATATTCCAACAGAAGAGCAGAGTGACTCAGCAACGTCAAGAATATTATAAGTATTGAAATCCTTGAGAAGCTTCCACACAGCCAGTATTTCACCTGCAATTCCTATCCATTTGATTTTCACTTCTTGCATTGCTTTACTCAATCCATTCATAATAGCCAAGATACAATGGAAACAAAGTGAGATGATGCATTTTCCAGATATCATTTTATGGTACAGGCCAGCAGCCACTTCTGATTGATTTGAATTGTCTGCTGCGATTTCTCACCTAAATTACTTTAAATCGTCCAACTATTGTGTTTTTATTGTATTGAATTGTATTGTATCGTGTTTGTATTGTTTGTGTTGTATTGTACCTACATATTGCTTTGAATCATCCAACTATGTCCGACTCCCTCAAATTTGCAGGTCTATTGAACTTCTGTCAGTGAAGAAGCTGCCATTAACAGTTTATGCATAACATGTAAAGTACATCATGTTCCTCCTCTTCCACTTTTGTAGGTGCAATAGTTTTCCTAAAGGGGCTTGTGGTCAAAAGCATACTGTGCTTAAACTCCCAAAACGTTGACTACAGGTGAATAGCGGTCGTGTTGTACCTACATATTTCACATTCATTCCTCCTGTTCACATTGCTCCATATGCTACATAGGGTAATTCATTCCTACATCATTACATTCTATTCACATAATACCATTTGTGGGGCGTGTAGGTGTGTGGGTTTCTTACCACGTACTCTGGCATTTCTGTGGGGGATCTTCACTTTTGAGCCTTCGTTTGGCACGGGTGGATCTTGCTCTCATAGGAAGGCGTCATTACAACTACGGGTTTTTTTTTTCTTATTTTTACCTCTTTATTATTGTTACTCGAAAACACTACAATACAATATATATTATAGGTGTTTTTGATAAATTGAGTGGCATGGTTTCGAAAATTTTTCACCCTACCCCCCCTTACAAAAGCCGTGAAGTGTCTGCCACTGCACGCGAGGTTCATATTTGAGTAAGTCTGGCAGAATATAGACTAATGGAGTGTAGTGCATAACTGAAACAGATTAAAGATTGGAGTTAGGATTGTCTGGAACAATTTTGCTCAGATAGTGTTAAGTTAGAAGTAGTTATACCTATTGCATAGGTGTAGATTTGGTACCATTTGAAAAGGAATCAATGATTGTCAGTGGCAGGTATTGTTTGGACTACTCATTCCTGCTTTTGAGTAATAGTATGCCTGTTTCTTGATGTGATTTGTTTTAAACGTTAATTAGTTAAGGTATGGCAGTGCTTATTTTAGTGTAATATTCTATTTTAGACTTCAACATATCTTTTTAAGATATAATGTAGCTTTTGTTTGATGATTCACTAGCTGCCACCACATAAACAGATATTTTGATTACACTTCAAACGAATAATCTTTTGCCTACACTATGATTTCTTTTCCAATTCTTTTTGTTTGTCCTTGTAGGTATTTTACAAGAGATTATTGGCAGAGGCAAGAGAAAATGCCACAATACCTGAGAAGGTTGTTAATGGAATCTTTCCAAATTTAGCATCTATTCATACATTTCATAGCACAGTGCTTTTGCCAGACCTGGAAACCAGAATGAAAACATGGTAAGGAGAACTGAGAAATTTTCATTTTTGTTTAAATAGCGTCTTATAGGATACATGCATGTTGTCAAAACTTCTAGACCTGTTGTCAAAATCTTTATCATGCTAGGTGTTCTTATAGCATTTGTTTTCATGTACGTCCATACAGTTTACATATGAAAGTGTTATATTTGTTGGGTTTTTTTAAGCACATGTACACTTGCCACCTTTGCTTTCTATGGAGTGTTATTCCAGGGGTCTTATTGAATAGCCAGCTACTTAGATAGGCAATACAGTTAAATCTTATTTCTTGATACAGTCAGTCCTTGTGATTCCTATGCCTGGAATTGCTGATAGTTGTCAAACACTCTTGGCACACAATGTGACTTATCTGGAAGGTAATTTAATCTGTGATCCTTAGATTCAAGTTCTTTGAAGCCAAAGTTGTGCACTTTAAGCACTTGAATGTCTATTCCAGTATTCCAGTATCTTATCCTTTCAACATCAGTTTAAAAACCTATATATATATATATATATCCATCCATCCATACATACATACATACATACATAAGCAACTGATACCTGCAATAATTTTATTAGGAGCTAAGGGTGTTAACGTGAAGAGTTTTCTGTTTATATTCTAATGCTGGATGTTAGATATGCCGCACCTTGTAAACTACTATGTTTAGTACTGCTGTACCTCGCATGCCTTTCCACTTGCAATACTTCCTTGCTTGAATACACTCCACCTTGAGTACCACCTCAGCTTAGATATATACATACTTTGAACACTTCCCTACCTTGAACATGTTGCAACAACACTTCTCCACCTTGCTTGATGTAGAATTACCTCTCTTTTTAGGCAATATATCATGTTGAATACTGCAGTTATTTTGCAGCCAGGATTTCGTGGCTGTTAAATTTATGTTGTGTCATATAGTTACAATTGCTACTCATCATCATATTATCAATTTTGACACTGCTTCTCTATCATACTCATTGGATGGCTCATCGTACTAGCATCATGTAGTGTTGGAATGACTTTGCTTGAGTAGTCAGAGGTTAACTAGTTGACGCATAGCCATAATGAAACTTGTATGCTTATTTCTGTGCATAATTATGTTGAAATAATTTGATGGTAGACCTGATGTCTTGTGATAATAGACAAGTGCGCAAGAGAGCAGTTCTTTTTAGATGATATTTTTCTGTGGATCTATCCAACTAGAACTCCTAGATTTTTACATATCTAGTGTATTTCTTTTCAAAGTTACTATTCAAGGTCATAAGTTGAGTTATGTCCTTGAATCTTGGTCTTTCATTCATGTAACCGACACAATGTAGATTCTTCTCACACAACTATTGACATGTTGTGTCCCTTCACAAATCGATCTACAATGATCACATTATCTTGCACGAAGGTTAGGATTAGTGGTAAGGGATATTTGAAGCTCCAACATCCATCTATTTTGTTTTGCTAGCTTTGTGTTTGTTTATGGCTCATACATTATTAACTACTTAACTCTTATACAATGTGATGTCTTGTCATGTGTGATTGATAAAGAGACAGGTTGATTTTGAGTGGTGGAATTAGAGGGGATTTAACAACTAGTAATCTATTGTGAACAAGTGATAGAACCTGAAATTCATGAAAACAACATTTGGTCTGTCAGTGGTTGGTTCAGTTCCATTACCTCAACAGCTGGTTTCAAATGTTGTCAACATACGAGTTTAGTCACCAGGAGAGACTACAGATCTCTCTTTGACAAAAAGTGTGTTAGTAGTGATTGATGCTAGTTGAAATACTACATGCCTTTCTTTACTTTACTTGTTAACTACCTTGATTGGTGTACTTCAAGTACAGATGTTGTTTTCAGACTACAGCATTGCAAGGTTTGAAGTTGAGTATTCTGGGTAGATCAGCAGGTGCTGACATTGGCAGTAGTTACTGACATTGGCAATGCCAGCAAGAAATGGAGTTCTTAAGCTGAGGTTTCGTATTGGTAATCTCAGATGTATAGGTTACATGTAGCAGAACAGTGCATTGTTTTATTACATTATTATTTACACTTTCAACTACAATGTCACATACTTCATCACCTCTTCACTTGTGCACGGTAATCGCATCAAGTCAAACACTGCTCTTTAAATGTCTGTCACATAAATCTGAGGCTACAAACCTATTTGCTTTTATACATTTGAGGT
This sequence comes from Chironex yamaguchii, assembly GCA_024741275.1. Classification (NCBI taxonomy): domain Eukaryota; kingdom Metazoa; phylum Cnidaria; class Cubozoa; order Chirodropida; family Chirodropidae; genus Chironex; species Chironex yamaguchii. The sequence goes on from JANTCA010005054.1 coordinate 17,423, forward strand.
GGCTCTCCAAAAGCATAGCATGATGGTCATGTACGAATCCAATCAGAGCAGACATTCACTTTAAGGACTTTAAAATTGCAATTTATTGAGTTGCGATGTCAAAAACTTTTAGGTCATAGATAGAGCAAAATGATGTAAATCACCAAATTAAGATGAGGCAAAGCAGAAAGAATAGGGAGCAGGCAGCTCAGTTAACTTTGGTTGACCTTTTTCTCGGGAAGAGCATCGCTCCCATAAATTAACCACATTTAATGATGTTAAGTTGAAATTTTTCCTGTACCAGTTAACTGGTCATTAGGTGCAGTTTTTCATATGGCATGTTTAGACGAATTAAAGCCATAGATTTTAGTTTATGTAGTTATCATCTTAATTTACTGTGCCAAAGTAGCTTGAAAAATAAATATGTAGAGCTTCTAGCTGACATAAATTTATTTTAGTTTTGTATCGTACAGAACCCTTTTTGCTTGTTCTTTTTATTATTCTTTTTTGTATGTTGATAGGTCTGAACATGAAAAAATTGGAGACATATTCAAATCTGCCGCTCATTTTTTAAAGGTAATTGTGAGATATTTTAATTTGTCGGTTTGGTCCCTTTTTTTTTCACGCAGTCTTGTGTCTGGGAGAAGAGAATTATATGTTGAGCACTTGCTGTGACAGGTTGTTTGCTATCAATTAATGTAAAGTTTCTGCATGGCATTAGGTTATGATATATACACAGAAATGTCAATATTTCTAACATTGGAAACGGAAATAAGCGGTGATGTTCAAGGGACAGAAGATGACGTCTGTTAACATAAATGTCAACAGGCCAGTAGAGAGACAGGCCAACATACAAACCATCTGTATATTTATGTAGTCATCCATCTTTAGGTGCATCCGTCCACCCAGACATTCACTCATTCCTCGATCCATTTAAGGCTTCCCTTAATCTGTGTAAACCATCTGTCTATCCATTCAATTCATTCCCCCGTCTATTCACGCTCTCCCTCGACAATTCAATCATCCCTCTGTTCACGCCATCCTTCCATACATCAGTTCTTCCATTCAGGCCATTCCTCCTTCAAGACTTGCTTCCATTTATCAACGTATCCATTCAAAACATTCCTGAATTCAAGGCATCCTCCCCCCAAGCCATTGCTCCCTCCCTTCTTTCCTCCATTTCCTTTATTCCGCCTCTTCATTCCTTCAACCCATCTATTGGTTCGACCTATCCATGTATTCAGTCCATACTTGAATTTATCTATTCATTTGACGAATCAATCTTTTTGCCTCTCCGTCAAGTGCACGACTTAACCATATAGATTGGACAAATCTTATCGTTGGTCGTGTGTTCGGGAAAGTTTGCCTAGAAAAGAGCAGCCAGGTGACCTTTGCTTCTATGGTCATCATGGATGAGTGAAAGCCAATGCGTGCACTTTGTTCCTTGACAGGGTGTCTTCTATTAATGAAGTCCATGTACGTTTGGCTACATTCTGTTTGGAACATAGTCAAGTCATTTGCAGTGATGTAAGTGATTTGTTTGATGTGTTTTAAATTAACTCGCTTGTTGTCAAGATGTCATCCTTTTACGACAGATGTACACATTTTATGTCAAGAATTTTGATGAAGCAACAAAAACATTAAATCAATGGATTAAAAAGTCACCCAAGATAGCTGCCATCATTGAGGAGTTACAGGTACATTATAACTACTAATAAGTAAATGCAGTCATAGATTCGAGGAGTATTTTGTCAGATTTTCTTTAATTTGTTAGAATGGACAGTGTGTATCACACTCGCTCATACCAACTTTGGTAATGATGGATAAATTTTTTTTTGTTTTTATTCAGAATTCAACTGGTGACTTATACTTATAATCCATCCATGCATCAATCAATCAATCAATCCATCCATCCATCAATCAGTCAATCAATCAATCCATCCATCCATCCATCCATCAATCAATCAGTCAATCAATCAAGCAAGCAAGCAGTCAGTCAGTCAGTCAGTCAATCAATCAATCAATCAATCAATCAATCAATCAATCAATCAATCAATCAATCCATTAATCATCCTTACCGAGGGAACTAGTCTTAACTTTAAAGATGGTTGTCAATGGATACTTTATTTTGAACAGTCCAGTTTAAAAATTAGGAATATCACTGAGTTAGTGTAAGCATTGAAAGACGTTTTGACGTAGGCAGAAAGGCATATTGCCAAAGGAACAAATTAACATGAGTGTTACTTTCGAGTACTTTGATTTCTTAAAGGTTAGCAAAACCTTGGTAATACTGCAATGGATTTCTCGCATAAGAAAATGACTCCTATCTTTGTCCAAAAAGCTTTAGGTAAATTTGTCATTCTTTTATACCTCAGTAGTATTAACCATGAGTTGGTATTTAGTGCTGCGTCTCAGTCTAACGTGTCTTTATTTGTTGAAATTTCGTAGAAATTACCAGAATGCGAACATCTCACGCTGCAGCACCATATGTTGGAACCAATACAAAGGGTCCCTCGTTATAAACTGCTTTTGCAAGGTCAGTCAAAGAATCCAAGTTATAAAATGGGGTACTGGGAGGGTTAGATTAAGAAAAATAATGCTTTGATAGAGTGTGCTGATGTGCAAGGACAAAAAATTCTGTCAGTTGTTGCTTTGTATAGTAAAGCATAGTAAACGTTATGTTCTGTTGTTATGGCCTTAGTCCTAGCAAGGCCAATTGTTTCAGCTGTAGTGTGAGCGACACCAAGTGTTATCACTGTAGTGGAAGAAGAGCCAATTGTTATTGTTAAAGCCCAAACAACGGCAAGTGTTACAGCTGTTATCTGAGCAACACGAACTGTTATTGCTGTAGTCGAAGACGGGCCAATCTGTTATTGTTGTAGTCCAAGTAAGGGCAAACGCTACAGCAGTAGTCTGAGCAACACGAACTGTTATCGCTGTAGTGCAAGGAAGGTCAAATGTTTCAGCTGCAGTCGGAGGAACACCAGTTGTTATCGCTCTAGTGCATGTATTGCTGTAGTGCATGTAGTAGTTGATTGGATTTTTGGCTGGGCTCTGAATGGCAAATATGTTGGAATCGGTTTTCTCTACATACGGTTGTATTACGTAATGATCTAAGTTGAAATCTCTGCTGACAGAGTTGGAGAGTGGTCTTTAGGTTATGGTGAATAGGGTGTCTTATTGCGCGGATAAAAGTGGACTTGCGTTTAGTGCTACAAAGTCAGATTGTTTCCTTGTGTACCATTACAAATGCTATGGTTTGATTTGAAGTTGAATTCAGGCTCTTTTAATGAAATTGGAATGTTCTACAATGAATGATTCAGTCCCATGTGTTCCTGGAATCATTTCTTCTCTCACTATCCCAGTTTTAGGTATCGAAAGGGTAAAAGAGTGGAGTGATGAACGGAGACAATTATCAGTTATTTATCTTTGCATTTTTGTATCAGTCATGCTAATTCTAATCAATGGTAAAACAAGATCTTTGATGTTAAGTTCGAAAATATCAAGTAAATAAGACGAGTGGACTTTTTGTGGTTTTCAGATTATTTGAAGAAATTACCTGAGGATTCGCCAGACCGTGCTGAAGCGCAAGGTAATGTTTGTCTAATTGTTCTAAGCACCTATTGGTGCGAAGATGTACAAATGTGAATGATGAAGGCAACAGAAACAAGTTTTTATTTCAATCAAATTATTCAACAAATTTTATCCCATTTCGTCTAGTGCAGATCAGTATGTCGTTTGTAATTAATTTCTAATGAGACTTCCAAAATATAATACTCAAATTAAGCTGTGAAAACCCATTTATCAAAGATATTTGTAGCACTGCCTGAGATTGTACTTTTCTACTCGAGTGTTTCCATCAAATTGGAAGAGATTGGATTGGAATACTGGAGGTGTGGCAGAGCATCTAGGCATCGTGGAATAAATTGGAATAACTCTCGTGATATGACTGATATAACTCTCATACGATGGTACAATGAATAGTGTAATGACGTAAACAGGATACGAAAAAACGCATGAAGAGCATTATAGGAATTTAACAAATCTAAACTGTTGTCCTCGTAACTCTTTTCAGGTGCCTGTAGGAGGCCTGTCACTTAGTCTATCGTGCTTCTTAGTTGCTTTCATGGGACATCTCCTTTGTAATGGTCTCTTAGCGGCACAATGCACAGCATTATACAATTGAGTTTGTGAGTAGGGAAAGGTAGTCTAAGTTGTTGCACTCATACGCAGCTGATACCATGAACATGGTGCTGTCAATCATCCTTTGACCTGTTTTACAGTGAAGCATGACCAGTTTCATGTCACGGAGGGAACATTCGGATTGAAGTATTTCCGGTGGCGTTGTAGTAAATTTCTCTTATAAGGGGATTCAAATTAGGATTCTCTCTATCTGAAGACTGGTAAGTTACCAGCTGTGGTACTACCTCTAGTTTACGACATTCATTTTCATTTTCTGTTTATTGTGCCTCTTTGCAGAATCTTTGAATATCATATCAGAAGCTGCTGTACAAGCAAATCAAAGTATGAAAATTATGGTAGGTAGTCCTTTTTGGCAAAGTATACTTGAAGGCAATTGCACGAAACTCTAGAACAAGTAGGCGTAGAATAATGGACAAAACAGTTGATATAGTGGCATTGTTTAAGTTATTAACTAGTCGTGTTGTCAGAGCGACATTCAGTGGCTCGGTGATGCTTAAAGAGTATCCAAAAGACATCTAATAACAACTCACCTTTACACGTTGTTCTTAGTGTTCTTAAGTAGAGTTGTTTCTGGTAGCCCTTGTAGTTTGCCATTTTGTCATCGAAAGAGTATATTTTTACCGAGTTAGCAATCCAGTGAGTTTCAACGTTTTACAGGGTTACGAGTTTGTGAACTGATGTGATCGATGTTTGAGTTTAAGTTGATTCTGTATTTAATCAAAATTTACGGATTTCGTTCAACCTTCGTTGCTGTGACTGTTCCTGACAGTTTTGTCATTTGTTTTGTTATTAGTATTTTGCTCTTAAGGGCAGTAGTTTTTGGACAGAAACTAGGAACTGTAGTAGGAACAAACTTTGCACCAGCATATGCCATCATATTCATGGATGTGCTAGAGTGTACTCTCTTGCAAAATGTCACGGGAACTCCAACACCTTGGATAGGGTACATTGACGACATATTTTTTTGATTGAACACATGGAGAAAAAAATCATCGAAATTTATTAAGCATCTTAACAATAGTCACAGAACAACTAAATTTACTGTTGACTACTCTAAGGCAGGGTTAGCTTTTTGGATATGTTACTTACTAACACTGAGGGCTATTTAGAGACGGATCTTTTTAGTGAGCCTACAGATACGCATCATTACTTTCACAGGACATCTTGTCATCCGTGGCACAAAAAAGGGTAAACCATACAGTCAGGCACTTGTAGGTATGTAATACCCAGGGGGCATATAGTAACAGAATTGAAGAGCTGATAGAGTGGTTATGTGACAGAGGCTTTGATATTGACAGCAAGTTCAGAGAGCACAGAACTGTGTGAGAGAGGAACTGTTAGATAGTAATAATATTGATAGTAAGGTGGCTGGTAATTATCTACACCATATTTCCTTGCATTTCATCTTGCAGTGAATCAAGTTGGGGGATAAGAGGAAAACTCCAGCAAATCCTAGATGGTTCAAGGGACTAGCAATGGTTCACGGGTCTGCCAATTGGTGTTTCCAAACAAACCTTTAGTGTGGTTTAGGAGAAGCAAGTCATTATCAGATATTTTAGTATGACAAAATCCCCTGATAGTGGAGGGATAGATGTGAGTAAACAAAATTAGATCGGTTGCCCAGGATGTTTTGGTTGTCAGAATAGTCGGTGGCAGGTTTGTAACGTATGGTTGAAGGGAATAGCTTTAGTGATAAAAAATTTGATAGGCAGTACAGTATTAATGATAACTTTAATTGTAATTCATCGGGAGTTTGTGTATGTATATATGTGTGTATGTATATATCTGTCAAGAGCTCAGTCATCCATGTTTATTAAATAAATATAAACTACAAGAAATAAACACTTTTTAACGTTTCAAATAATTCTTCTGAAGTTTTCTGAACAAGTATTATTCGGAACGTTAAAAAGTGTTTATTTGTTCAAGTTTATATATATATATAGAGAGAGATATTTATAGATTTATGAATATATAGATAGTTACTCATAAATTTATATGATATCTTTTTTTCTCAGGATGTTTTCAATAAGTTGATGGAAATTCAAGAGCGAATCGTGGAGGGACTCCATGGTGAAAGCCTAATTACAGCTAGTCGAGTATGTTTCCTTTTTTTTATCGTGTCGTGTCATAAATTGATGCCGATACTGAAGGCATGGACCTACTAGCATTGACAACATTTATAACCCAAGTGCGCATGTGCATATGTATGTTGTCATTTGGTAGTTGGGGGTATGTTGCTTATTGCAAGCTATTTGGTAGGAAAAATTAGCATGGTCGTCATCATCTTCATGATCCCGGCTCCCCTAAGGATAGTTGGAATTTGATAATTCCTCTCGTTACATCTTTGTCTATCATTACTGTTCGAAGATCCTGTTTGTTCAGTCCTCAGTTTCGTTTGATGATGTCTTGGGGAGTCCGTTGACGAGACGAGACAGTTCTGTATGGATACTGTGAATAATATGATTTTGTATCCAGTTTACCAAGACTGGCTATCAAATTGAAGACGCTTTGTTTCAGTTTAAGTAATATCAGGAGCAGATCTCCAAAGATTGTTTTGTGAGTTACATTGTCCGTTCAGCTGATTTTCGAAATTTTCTTGGCAGATTTGTGTAGGTACCATCTCTGCGAGGCAAGCATTTAAAGTTCAGGGTAGCTTTAGGGATGTTGTTAAAATTTTGAAAGAATGCCCAAGCTTCGCCAGACGTTTATGTCTAAGATTCTTTTGCAAAGTAGCAAGAGTGTTTTGGCCTTTTTTGCGCAGACGTAGTGGCATCGAACTTATTAAGACCGATATGTAGACGAAGGACAGTAAGACATCTTACGTTGAAAAAGGATGAACGTAGAATATGAAAACAATACTAATGTCAAGGACCTGAATATGATGAAGGAAGTTTGAAGTTAATCCAATATGATGATGTGCTATTGGGCAGATGACTTGATGGAGAGTGAATGGGTGATCTGTGATAGTAGTTCATGTCCAGTTGTTCAAAGTAGCAGTCTGGGGTGTTTGCCTGAATTCATCAGCTTGATTCTATGGTGATGCTTTTCTTTGTCTCTAGAGGTTTATCAAAGAAGGAGAAGTAACAAAAATTGCAGCAAGAAGTGACAAAAGAACCGTGCGTGTACTATTGCTGGTAAGATCATTTTAACGAAACAGATGTTTACTATTTGTAGCCTATGTCGAGGTGAGCATTCTCAAAATCTCTATCGAAAGGATACGCACAAGTATTCATGTTACGCTGTAATTCCACATGATGCACAATATACGTTACCGATCAAAAGCTAGACGAATCCGACTATACCGATGCCATAGTTTTATCGTTGCCCTTTTTTCATAACCACACAACCATGGCCATTTTCATGGTGCAAAGGTACTTTCATAGTTATAATGAGCCTTAAGCAGGCCTAGTTAATCTTGAAACCTGACGTGCTCCTTAAAGGAACAGCCAGACGGCAGCATATTCAAGTACATGGTAATGAATTTTAGCCCTAGGAGGATTTAAACCACCGGATTCACTAGTTTGATGATTTTCCATTTGTGCCTCTACTATCTTTAATTTAAATCAATGTTCCGTAGTATGGCATCATGTTTGACGTAAAGTGGTCTTGTGATCGGCATCAGAAGGTTTGGTGTGCAATATTTACTGCCATACAACCGTCTTAGAATGTGGCCCTCATTGACGTGATGTTTGGTCATTCCCTTTGACGGGGGAAACGTTTACGCAGACATGAAACAAGAGGCATCGTGTGTCATTGAAACGTAACTATTTATTACCACAATCCTCGTAGGGCTTTATAGCTGCCCCGTATATTACAGGGAGATCGAAGCAAAATATGTTATCGCTAATATACTGCATGCAATATTGCATCTTTTAACTTTGATGATGATGGCATTATGTGTTGGATGTCGGACCAGTTGCAAATATGTTTTTTGTCGTGCTATTGCAAAATTGTATGAGGCACTTGAGTAAAGATTATTTCTAGTTTGTTTGTAATTTAACAAGTATCAGGACGTTGCATCAGAGGTTCAACAAATGAACCTCCTTGGCGGACGTCATGTTGGTATCTGCTTGCATTTTTAGTCATCCACATTTTTGTGGGTAATTAAGCAGGCTTATCGGTATCAGCAGTGCGTACCCTTTCCGCGAGAAATTTATGTATTGAGAGGGGTCCCTGTTCAATAGATTTGTATTATCATTTACTGTATAGTGGATGTTTGTGCAATATCATTCCCCCTTCAGATTTTACGGTTCGTTTCCATTTTGTGATCATACTTTGTTTGTTAGTAGCATTTTCAGTGAATGAATAACCGCAGATTTAAAATTGAAAATGTCGTTTGCCGCGACCGGTCAATTAATTGTTTCATAGAAAGAATTGTGTTTATTCCACAAATTGCTGTGGTCTTCTGGATAAGACTCCAATCCTTACAAGCCAGAAGTAGCGAGGTTTGATCTATGTTACTACAGACAAATGTCATTAACGAGGAAAGGTATTGAGAGACTATTATTAAAAAGATCACATCTCCTTGTAGATTCCTTAACCTCAGCATGAAAATATCAGTTATGCTCTATAGCAAGCTTACCACTGAAATCTGTAGTTCATTGTTGCGCTTTATACTGCCAGGACAGTGCATTACAATCCTTGTAAGCGAAAAGTAGCGAGTTTTTATCTGTTACTACAGAAAAATCCCATTGACTAGAGCATTATTATAGAGATCCCTTTTCCTTGGAGATTCTCCTAACCCTGGCATTGATATAGCAGTTATACTCGATCACAAGTATACTACTGAACTCTGAAGTTTATTCTAGCGCTTTATAATGACACTGTAGTGTAGTTCATGTGTCCTGTCTTTCTTCCTGTTTTCTAGTTCAATGATGTTGTCTTATGCTGCAGCAAAATCCCTGCTGCCAAGCTGAAAGTGAAACAAGTGATGGATGTAGATGGTATGGTACTGCGTGACGGCAGCGATATTGACCTGGGTGATAAATTTTCGTTTCGTATCAAAAGCAGACAAAGAATTTTAGATGTAGCCTGCACCTCAGAAGATGCCAAAGAAGAATGGATGATGGCCATTTCACAAGCCATCGATGATTTTTACGAAAAACGCGCCAGCATACTCAAAACCAAGAAAGACAGTCATTCGCAGGCAATTAGCAAAGCAGGGTCAGTCAAAGTGGGAGCAGAAGCCCCGTTTTGGATACGAGATGATGATACAATCATGTGCATGCTTTGTGCATCTCGATTTTGGTTTATAAACAGGAGGCATCACTGTCGTGGCTGTGGCCGGGTAAGTGAAGGGAACTTGTTATAGAAAGCTATGATTTCGCGACGGATACTTTCATCTAAATCATGAAGCATGAATTGATGGTTGAAATTTTTTTCCATAGACAGATCGTTATTGCCTTTAAACGGAGAGATCATTACACACGCAGTGGCATCCGTCCTCTCCGTCATAAGTGTCAGTTTCTTTACTATATAATGAAAAAGGATTAGATGCTCAAAAAATGTATCTCTGCCTTTTCGGTTGGCTGTCCGCGATCGAAGCGTGCAGTTCTTCCTGAAAACGGACACAGTGTGTGGGTCATAAACACCAAACTATTTCTTCAAACCTCTCAGCTTGACAGTTGCCTCAGTGGAATCGCTTGAGTGCAGAGTTATCCATTTCAGTTAAGTCTTAATGGATCTGCTTAAGTGTCACTCAAATGTAGTTTTGCTTGAAAATGGACTACGAATAATCTCAAAGCAGGAATTAAGAAATTTGAAAAAATGAGACTTGAACCGAAGTTTTGAAAATGCTTTGAACCCTTATTATCATTTTAATATTGCCTTTACCGTTCTCTATCTTGTTATTCATGAGCATTGATGAGCAGGGTTTCTTTCTGTACCTTTTAACGCGAAAATTGTTTGATCTTTTTTACTTTTTGCATGAAGATTGTTTGTGAAAGTTGTTCCAAATACAAAGCAAATCTGGAATATGCAGACAATACAACGAAACGAGTGTGTTATGTTTGCTTTAGAAAATTACGTAATGTCGATGACACTTCCTTGGAGGCCAAAACTGAGCTTCTCAGAAACGATAGATTGAAAAGATCCTCGGTTGCCTCCAGTGTTATCGATGGGGAGTTGCTATGGAAACAGCCTGGTAAAGGATGGAACCGAGGCTATTTTGCATTGTCCGATTTAGTACTTTATATGTACAAGAGGAAACAGGTAAATTATCTTTGCGTTGAATTTTGTGCAATTAGTATTTTGATCTAAGTCATGTCATGTTTGCCCCGCGCATTTACATTAAGCTTAATTCAAATACCGATTCCCCCAAAATTGATGCCCATTCGTTTTCTTAGGCGGGAGGCCAATTCTGGTTGGGGTCCTTGGTCTTGTGCCCCTTCTTGTTCTCATTAGAGTAACATGTACGAATCTGTAACTCTGTGTTGTCAGTAGTTACCTAGGAGTGTTCTTCGTCATCATGAAAGGTTGTCTTTCTGATCAACGTATATTACAGGATCACAGGAAGAATGTCTAAATTGGTAATGTTGGGATATGCCACATTGTGATCACAAATGATGCAGAACTTTGATGAATGTAGGAACTTTCTTTTAACACCCGATTTTTATCTGTACCCTTGCACTTAACATTGGATCTAACTAGTTCATGTGTTTTGAACTAATAAGGAATAAAATGAAGGGGAATAAAATGAGGGACAATAACATGAGGGGAAATAAAGTGATGGATAGTAAAATGAAGGAGAATAAAATGAAGGAGAATAAAGTGAAGGAGAATAAAGTGAAGGAGAATAAAGTGATGGAGAGTAAAGAATAAAGTGAAGATTGAATAAGATAAAGAGGGAAATTAAGTGAAAGAGATTAGAGTGAAGGACATGGGGTATTTGGTCGAATGTTAATGAAGAGTATCGTTAATCTCATCTCAGTGAGTGTAAGACTGATGTAACAACCTTTTCTTAGAGAATGGCAGTGTTATGTACGTCTAGAATCTTCTAGGAAATGTCATGTACGTCTGGGGCCTTTTACAAAATGTCTTGTGTGCCTAAAACCTTTTAGAAACCTCCCCTGTGCTGCAGAAACAATGCAATATTTACATGAAGCTTCTAGATAACTCAGTTTGCTTCTATTTTCTTCTTAAAGGGTCCATAATGTTAGTATTCTATACTGTTCTGGAAAGTTCTACAGGCTTTTAGATAGATTTCTCAAACCTATATATGCAGTTGTTTTCCAGGAATTTCAACAATTTGGATTTAGATGATTTTTATTAAATCACGTTCTTCATCTCGTTTTCGATTGCTGTATGCTATTAAGGGTCGCTGCTCCACTTGTAGTTGCAGTTCCCCGCTGACTGGGATGTTAGGTCTTTTCCATTGTCCTTTATGGATCATCTGCAATACACCTGCTAGATAGTATCGATAAATCTGGTCTACTAGTTGCTGCATCCTATCCTATCCGACATCCTGCTACCGATGTCGTCATCGTTACCCTGATATGGGTGGGACAACGGGTACTATGCCTTGCCACAGGGCAACCCATGATTTAATTAAACTTTGATGGAATATAGGCTCAGAGAAATATCTCAAGCTGTAAAGAGACCTCTCTGTTAGAGGATATGCTACTGGAATTTGTTTATCACATTCTAGTTGTTGAAGTTCTTCATCTAGCTCACATATACTCTCTGCTCGCCATTAAGGAACTTTATTAGCCCTGCATTGCCTGAATGTCACAATTATAAGTTGCAGTTGTGGAGCGGTGTGACACAACTTTATAAGCCCTGCCTACATTTTGTGGACTACAGTGTTAAAAATACGACAGACAAGCAAACAAGTAATTAAGCATGTAGAAGCAGATAAGCAAGGAGACAGAGAATGAGACAGACAGACGGATTGACGAACAGACGGATGCAGGTGTGTACTTTGATGTTTCGGCATTATCCCTTTGTAAAAGATTAATGGATAAAGAGTTTCTTATTGGATTCTATTGTGCTTTGTTCCGGTCTTAACTCGAAATTGTTTGTCATTTTAATTTGATTAGGACGTGAAAGCATTCCATACAATCCCGTTACCAGGATACTGTGTTGAACGCAGCTCTCAAGTAAGGACACTGTCACGTATATTGATTACAATTAAAGTTGAGAACATTGAAGATTATGTTGCAGTCTCTTCATCAGCATTACTTTTCTTATGAGTTTCCTGAGAATTTAAAAGTGAGCCGTCAGGTAACGTAGACACCGCTCTTTGCTCCACAGATCATTCTGAAATGCGAAACGGATGGAGTTCTTTTGTAGCCTTGTATACATAAGTAGATTATTCTCTCTGGTGGTGAATTTAGATTAATTCTCACTGCATATTTAGTTGTTCCGCATCCAATAGGCACTTGGACAGTATCAATGGGCTTTGCCTGGTAAGGGACAATGATGCAACGATCAAAGTGGGAACAGACCCAACTTTTTAGTCTAGTCTCCACTACAGCGTCCTATTTTTCTAGTGACCCTACTGGATTTGGATTATTTGCACTACACTTTAGGGGTATTATCAATTTACTTGTGTTTTGAGTGAGGTGCGGTTTCTCTTGTCCACGCGCAAGCCAGTTGACCTTGTGCATGTAAAACCTTGGGATCCCTGTGTCATGATTAGGAAACCGAATCATTACTAAAGGCCCATTTCCACTTCGTTCGGATTTCGCAGTTCGCATGCGATTTGCGAATTGCGAATTGCGAACACGTGCG
>JANTCA010005065.1:9157-30333 GCA_024741275.1 Chironex yamaguchii
AAAAACCCTTTACACTGCTGGTTCTACAAGTGACAATGCAAAAACCCAAACAGTAGGGCAAAAAAGACACAACATCAGCGAGAAAATCCCACGAGAAAAATAAACACCTCGTAAACCCAAAGATGACCGATGGAAAGCTAGTCTTAGCAGCTTGTACACAAAAACAAGGCAGCCTTGTACCCGTTGTTACGAACAGGCTTCAATTTGAAAACCTACATTCTTGTGCAAGAAAAGTTAATGGGTTAATGTCATAGTCAAAACCACATATATCATACATATAAATATATCTATGATTACTTACGGGAAAATATCTGACTTCCAACAAATTCTGCGAAACTCGCAGCATGCAACAAAGGGGAGTAAAATGATTTGAAATCGCCAATGGTTACCAGCATTACCGAGTATGTAACTTAAAAATCAGAATATGCCATTTCACACACATGCCAGTAAAGTCAACACTACACAACTGACCGGTGTACACACAGCCGACCTACAGTTGACTACCTTCGAGGCAACTGTTATAAGAAATTGAATTCCCTGCGTTTGATCGAGGTTCCTACTTGAAACGGGAATAAACGTAACAAGTAACCATTAGTCAACTCCTCTCCTACATACTGCCCCACTTCGCTAAACTTTGCACGACTCGGGTGAATAAATTATCAAGGTACTTGTGATTGTGCCATGAGATATTTTTAAAGATGAACTAAAACAGTGGTTCATCAACAGCATGGCAACGCACTTCGTTTAAACATGGGAAGTCCAACTCAGGATTTCTATATGGCATACAAGAGATACGTGCATAAAACAGAATCCCTTGGAGCTCCAGATTGGCGCTAACAACACTGGCAAGCACTTGAAAACAATTGGAAGAGAGGACCATCCATGGCAACACTGCTGGCTAACAGGAATAAACAACTAACAATCCACCCGACGTATAAGCCTTTAGGCCTTTGCAAGTCGAAAAGGGAATGAATTTTTCCCTTCTTGAAAAGTGCGGTAACATTACAACTACAATATTTTATTAGTACAATAGCAACAAGGTACTTGATTTTTGCGAATTAAATACATAATGGTAGGCGACATGAATAACACATTAAACTTATTGCAACAATATGCAATACATTGTATACGGGCAAAAATGTTCCCCGCCCTCACTGCAACTTGACGTTATGACAGTCCCACTGATATGCTGACTGAAGATAAGCAGGAGGAATCAAGTGAAAACGATACAGGGCATGAACAATAAAAACTTATAAAACTTAGGAGCAGGGACAGAAGAAGCACGACATAAGGGCAAAAGTAAGAAATGAGGACAAGAGTAGGGGGAGAATGGTAAAAACGTGAAAAAGGCCAAGTGCATGGGAAGCTTGAGAAGAAAAATACAAAAGAGGGCGACAACGGGTAAGACAATTGGCGGGACAAAAAGTCACGAGAAGAAGAGGTAAACCAAACCAGAAACGGGTGGAAGTGCATGTCAAGACGAAGCACACAAAATTAGTCCAGGAAAAAATAACGAAATAGGCGCAAAATTGAAAAGTTATTACTCTGCAAGAAATGTGTTTTCAGTCACTGGTAGGTGGTATTAACGTGTTCCAAGTTTATTATGAGAAATGAAATTGCAAAGATGTAAACATATCAAGTAGACCAGAACAATCCGAGTATTGTAGTAAAGGAAAGGGGACACAAGGGGGGTCTCATTACTTAAAAATATAATATGTCCCTTTGACGCCCACGTATATGAGAAAGAACAGGAAGTAATCTTAAATTACCTATACATAATAAGGGATACTAGGGATCTATTGAAATACAGGAACGCTACTGTTAATCCTATTGTCGTTAGTGCTGTTTGTACATTAAGCAAAATTAAGTCACGTAGCGAAATGATGAACATGATAATTACACTGATTGAAGCATCAAGATTGGTGGTATGGATGAAAAGACAGTCACAAATATTCTGACCACTTAAAAGAGGAAAATAAAGCAAGCCCAGAAAAGTGTAAAAATCATAATACTTACACAAGTAAGAGTTACAATATTTCAATTCCACCACAAGACACGGGTAGTCACGGACTAGGGACTCAGCTGGAATACATGGACAAAAATTTAGAAAAATGGCGTGGAATAACTGGATAGTCGATTGTGCACTAATCTCAGAGCATCTAAATAATAAACGTTTTTGCAGATACGGAAACTGTGGACGATTTAGACTAAAGCTCTAAAACCAAATGTCCTAAGAGCTGTTTTCGGAAATATTCGTCGAGTACTGCTTTCTTTAATTCCAAGCATTTTCTTACAAATATTTCATTAGAAAATTAAGTTACGAAGACAATGAACAACATGAACTTTTTTCTGCGTGACAAAAATCAATGTGTTAAGTCGATGGAAGAAATCTGAAGCACGGTTCAATTTTCGTTTTTTCTTTGTCAGTGTTGTGGGGAACACCGAGCCAATTCCACTTTTTACCTCATGAACGACATAACGCGGTCATAAAATCTTGCTCCTATGAAATTAAAATAACACACCGCGAAACGAAGCAAGATTGACCTCAACGGAATTAAAACTAATACCTTGCTAAGTACCATCTGCAAATACTATTTAAATATGAAAAGTGATTCATGGCAGTAATTTTCGTGTCAAGATCAAAGGTAAAGAATTTAAAATTACCTTCTGTTTCTCTAATGACTGGGTTTCACAGCATTTATCAGCTTTTCGCGGATCAAGCATAACAGGCGGCATGAGTTGGCTCCAAATCACGTCAAAATATCAATGGCAACAAAACATCCTTCGACGTAATCCGCAATTTTTTGTCTCCCTTTACAAGGTAGTGTCAACTTGGGACTCCTTTAGGCACCACGGCTTTTGATCACTAATGCGTAGTAGCTAATGTACCAATAGGAATCAACGACTTTGAATATCGGAAGTATTGGTAGAAATGAAATTATCCCATGAAAATCTTATCAGGTTTCAGTCGCAAATTTAGCGTTCTTGTTCTAACTTGAAATTACTCCCCTTGTCACGGGTCTTTGATCTTGTTACACGTTTACCAGTATAGCCTGATAAACTGGCAAACGGTTAAGTCTCATAACAAGCACTCACGTAATCTTGCGAGTGAATGGTTCCATCCACTTACAATTTCAAACTCTTTTTAAGTCATGACCTGACTTGTTTGACTAAAATGTTCCAAATTCCAAAGCTTCTAAAGCTGACGATGCGCAGTGCTTTAGCAGCAATGTACGACCATCATACTTATACCAGCGACTACACTTGAGTTAGCAATCGCACCTCAACCATAACTGCATCAAGCAACATCTCAGGTACACTCAATGCACTTACTAGTGTCTAGATGTCGAGTGGGGAAAACGGATCATGATGGCAAGATGAACATGTTAATTCCACCTGGCAGAGGGCTTCAAGCAAGAGGATATGGCATTCAGAGGAAACTGTACACTAACTATGGTACATCCACCCTATGACTAGACCTCCCAATACTTTGGCCTTCGCCTTGCAGAAACGAGGTTACAAGAATAGAAGGTCCAAGAGTGAAATAGCTTATTTCCAATTGCTGATTATGCCGCGTTGGGCCTGCGCATTACAGTGATAGTCCCCTATAACAAATTGACACGCAGTTTTTTCTTCTAAATTAAAACACAGCCTAGCTCTTGATTAATCCATAACAAAAGTCGCAAACTCTAGGCTGCACAGCCACCGAGTCGCAGTGACGTCATAATCAAGATTTCAGCATACTAAATGCTTCGCAAAGGCGCACTCTGTCAATCTGATGGTTAACCTGTACTAACATCTAACGCAAAACAGGCTTTTACCTCTGGTCTGCCATGCAAACGGTCGCCAGACTGTTCAATAACACCTCCTGCTAGAAAAGGAATGGCGACCGGACCAGAAGAGAAGTGCTACAAGCACGCAAGCGCCCACGACCCTGCCGCAGGTATAATTTACCACCTTTAACCTGCTGTCCTTAACCTGCCGCACGACAATGCCAAGGAAAGAGGAAATTTATGGCATTAATGACCACAATGCTAGAGAGAATGACTGTCAGAAAGAAAGACGAGTAAAAATGGAGTATTTGACAATAACGCCCCGCACCAAACATAAAAATCAGATACATATGATACTGTTCAGATTCACAACAACGTGGTAGTCACAACAATGTTCACGATGGCAGCAGCATATGAGTAAGATCAGTGAATTGTCAAAGCGAATCGGACAAGCTGAGGAGATGACGCAATGAATGATAACGGCAATTCAGCTGCTCATGTTCATGGTCCATGTTCAGCCGCTTTCTCTAAGAATGACCTAGTAAAGTGTTTGTAATATTATTTATTGACTAAAACACGACTTAGTGGAGTTGATACACCACAACGAATAAAATATATTTTTGATAAAAATGTGAAACGAGCCTTTCAGGTTACTTAGTCAAAGAATACCACCTACTCCAGGGATGTACACCACAACCCCAACTCCTAGCATCTACGCTTGATGGATTCGCTTGACACGCAATATTCTCCCATATTAAATCACCTAGCTCTTGAGTTTCCAATTCACACTTCTTAGTACGCTACACGTAATTAGCTTTAAGAGGTTGCCGGTCCTAGCCTGTCATAAATGCTGCTCTAAAACTTTTCCATCAATGTTTTAAACAGGAACAAATTCGCTATTAAGCTTATAACTAAAAACGAGTGTTTCTTGCAATTTCCTCTTATAAGTTATGATCATGTAAGCAGCTGGTGAACAGCAGCAAAATTCAACTCGAAAATGTAAAAACTTGCCCCTCCTTACCAAAAATGTACATCTAGGTCCACGTGTGTCCATGGTAACTACATGGCACAGAAACATCAGAATGACTTCAATGACTGTGGTTTATAAGATTCGTGTTGCATAACAAGTGGCAGGTGAAATGACTTCTCCAAGTTCAACGGAAGATGCATTCGAGTCGGTTCAACAAAACATGGCATCCTGGGAAAGAAAGTGCGAGTCTGCTTTATCTAATAACGCCAATATAAGTTCCAGAGAGTACAAATGTCATATGAAAAGAAGAATCCGCTTGCGCTTTTCTGAAAAGCCGATGATCCAAGGTTGAAGTTGATGAAATCTCAACATTTGGGCGATGGGTCGTGACTGAGACAAACCAGATTGAGAGTTCTTTCGTCTATGGAATAAGTGGCATGTGGTGTTACGGCAATCTCTGCAGCCAGTGTCATGCAAATTACTCTAAAACTCGACGCTCTCACCTCGAAACATGACCATGAAATCTGTCTACTTGCTGGCAATGGAGGAACCCTTGTAGAGGCAGGGACTTTGTCTCGTGAAAGCATTGGCTAAAATAACACTGCATTCGAATAATGATAAGATGAACTATGACGAAAAATACAGCAACTGACTGCACGTTTGAAGAATACCAATCATGTTGTTGAGAAATCATGGCACTCCCACACTTAGAAGCCCTACCCGACAAACTGCTTACCGTCGAACTACTGATTACGAAAACTTGTTCTAAACATGGCACCGGCGGGTACCCTAAATGAGCATCCCAGCTACAGAACCGTGTTCCTTCCCTCAAATAACATCCCAACGTCTTCTGAAGCTCTCCTCACTCCACTCAATACACATTTTGCAATCTAGCCAAAAGAACCGTGTTTCGGTTGTTCGCCCTCGGCCTGAATTATTTTCTGGCAAACCAAAAAGTGGGCCACTTGCGCGCTGTTCATATCACCTTGAATAGTCAAAATTCTATCATTTGTGCCTGGCACGTATTCTCCTTTGCCAGAGAACTGAATTTTGGCACCACTATACTGCATAAACTCGTGAACAGTCTTTCCAGACTTACCCATAATAGCGCCGACCAAAACATCTGGCACGTGCATTTCAACTGTCACAACAGTTTTAATATGAGGTACCTGTGGGATGTTAATATTGCTCAAACTATTTAACGCTCCACTGCCACCAGCCAGAGACCCTGCCCCAAAGAGGCCACTTGCCGCCAACGGGTTGCTCGAACCAATACCTCCTAAAGCACCACCAAGGGTAGCAAGCAGCGACTGTGGGCTCTTGTTTGCTGCAAGATTACCCAAAACCGAACTCAGGGCACCAAAGTTACCGTGACTGTTGCCCCGAATGTCATCACCTGGCTGATTCCTGCCCAACTTTCGATTACCGTAAGCACTGTACGACACATTCTTATTCATCATATTCTCAGGATCGGTAGCAATCTTTCCAACAACAAGTCTGCAAGCTTCCTCGTTCTGCTCACTAGAGCCAGTGATAGTCACAATTCTCTCCCCCGGCACTTTTTCTTGATCCTTGTTACTGATAAAAATCTTGGCTCCTGATGCTTCGCTCAGGCCACGTATGGTTGCTCCACCTTTGCCGATAAGCAATCCTGCAGTTGCATTAGGGACAATTATCTTTACTTGTTTGACACGATCTCTGTCAACAACGAAGCCTTGGCTCTGGGATGGTTCCAGACGAACTTTGTCCATGACATACTTGTGTAAATCAATCACCTGGTCCACTTCACCTGTAAGAACAGCAACACGCTCGGCGGTGCCCGGGTAGTAGTCGTTATTCGGGGATAACTTAATTTTGGCACCATATGTGGCCTGGAGCTGCGATATATTTAGTCCACTCTTTCCAATAATCGCACCAGCTGCATAGTTTGGTACAAGAACTTTTAACAGAGGATACGAACCTAAAAAAGAGAACACACCGGTACTTTAAAAGTGCAAATTCACAGTCAAAATCTTATGTCTTCTCTTCAAGTACCCTCCATAACAAACAACGAATAACCAAGGATCGTTTTCAAGATGCCTGAAACCCTTCGGGGTTCTTTCAAGACCAATATCGACGATTGATCTTCCCCTCAAGGTTATATATAAAAAGTGGAGCATTATCGATGAGGTCGAACCGATCGGGATCAAAAGAAAACTTAAGTCCTATCTTGATTAAAAAGATATGCTAAAAAGATGTTTCAAGTCATTGGAATCACGATCCAAGACGCAAGGGGGGAGGGAAATTGTTTGTGCTTATTTAAAGCCGTTATCAGTGTCTGCTACATTTATTACCCCAGCAGAAGTCGTACATTACCACAATGGCGATTCCGAAATACATACTCATACATATGCGAGTAAATATCACAATTATGGGTGTGAGGTTAAGTGGAAAATTTTTTCGAGTGATCCGCCCCTTACCTTCTTTAAAAGGGCAGTAAATTTGCAAACTTTTTCTACTTTATAGTTATATACTAGCCCAACGACACTACTATTTGTGGGTGTAATATAGCAGTGCATAACTGTGTTTGTTAAGATGACACACAGATTAACCAACTCTAAAAACCGATCAAAAGGTCGAAAGATAGACGCCACTCCAGACAGACCTAACTCACACTTAACTCTGTGCACGTGTACCCCTCAACATATGACAGCAAAAGACGCGCAGGTTTCCAATTGACAAAAAGGCGGATGATGGTGAGCCTGAAATGAGCGGGGAGTGAACGCTTTCTTTTGATATTCTTTCAGATGTACATAATTTGAGGATTTTATTACAAAACCCGGTGACTAGGTCAAACCCAACATCAAGGTTATAGAACTCAATGAAGGGCGACCGCATCAGTAATGACATACTTAAATTAAGTTTAAAACTTAATCGCTTTATCTAGTGGTACCAGCTCATCGAAAGCAAACAATTTCGCAGACGTCGTTGCGGCCCGACGATGCTAAGCAGGCAAAAGCGTCAACTCCATGTTTTCCGAACCTAAACGCCAACTTGGTTTTAGCGAAATTAAAGGTGGCTCCAGACAATGTCCCTCTTCAACACACACGTAAAAAGCATATCCTAGAATCATACACAAATAACCACTCGTGTCAAGGTAAACTTCTCCGTTTCGCGTGAAAAAATACCGAACACTCGCTCAAATTGGAACATTCGCTATTCATACACACCTGTGGACATCCCTAAGCAAGCACTACACGTCCCAGCACAGTCAGCTTGACCGGTCCACCTAACTTGACAGAACAACAGACTTGGCAACCACACCATGATTGAATATGAAACGTGTTTTTTTCTGGGCAGGTACACTGAATAACGTTAACATTTCTTTTGGCATTAAATCAAAAAATAGATTGACCTACCTATTAAGACCCCTATCGCACAATAGCTTCTCTCGGGCTGGTTGGGCTGCACGAAGTACCAACTTATCGGTTGAGCTCTAGAGTTCTGCGGCAGAAACACTTTGGGTGGGTGCACAGCTTCTTCATTTTTGGTTCGCCGCAAAATCAAAACATTAAGATTGGCTCAAGTGCCATACTCACTAAGTTTCCAACAACAGAGCATGACAGGTTAAATCTGCTTTTACCAACAAAGTTAATGAGTTCCAATTTCAGCCAGAAACATGCATGCGGCCTGCATACTCGACATTCTGGCGTCAATTTTTGCCTGTTTTTACCTATACAACAGGCAACCCGGTCGCAATTCTTCCATTAACCTATTCCCTACAAAGGCCAACCGAGCGGTGTTAAACCCAAGCTCAAACTGGTACACTGCCATTATCATGTCATAATCAACTAGGAAATTGCTCAGACGATGACGGACAAAAACACCCCACAAAAACCAGGCCACCGTGTCCTGTAGAACAATTTTAACTTGGAACAGTAATCAGTCGAGATTGCTTCCCACACAACACGACAAATCGAAATGGAAGTAAATTGCTAAACTTACGTACATCTGTACTAGTTTGCGATCGCTTTGCGAAGTGTACAAGTTTCTATCTGTCCCAATTGAGGTCTAGAGTAAACGGCTGGAACAGGTTCAAACGAGTACTGATTGGTCAATTTTTCTGCCTGGAAGCTGATTCTAAAGAAGGTAACCCTTCCTTACAAAGGCAACAAAGGAGTCAGTTGAGTGCAACTGTTCTGGTACAGTTCCTAGTGTAAACGATAACTAAAATTCTTACTGATCCGGAATCACCACCAATGTAAACGGGGCCTATATATGTTGGTCAACCACAGAATAATATATCCTAATCAAAGCAACTGTCTGTGAAATTTCAAAGTCTTCGCCAAGGCAAGAAAAGTGGCACCATATTTGTGGAGATGCGCTAAGGAACACGTCATTAGCACGACGAAGGAAACGGCAAGTAGACAAAAACAACAAAGAACAAACACCAGCCCAAAACATGGCACACTACATGGTATGTTTCCTCGTTGTCCTGTCCCAGTTATATCACAGCTGGGTTGCCTGCTGTCTTTATACGTGGACACAAAAGGCAAGGCAAAGCAAAGCAAAGCAACCCTGCGATTTCCGAATCGAAAGAGAAATCTAACCAGAATCAACCTAGTTGAGTTGTCGGCAAGCGGCGATATAAACAAAGACCAAGAAAATTAAAACTGTCTGAAGGAAAAGCAATCAGTACAAAGTATGCGATTTAATCATATACAAATCAGCTTCATCGTTACCGATCTACGAATATGGGATTTGGACTTCACGAATCATGAAAACGGTAATTGATGGCATATTACAAACATCAACTCAGAAAACAAAATTAGCCAGTATTTCCCTGCAGCTGAATTGTTCTCTATTGACTCCACAGATAACCGCGACTACCCACATGAGAGAAAACACCGACATATGTGGGAAATTCCAAGTTTACAACAAACTTCATCAGGAAATTCGTGTTATACAACACAACGAAAAGAACAGTTGCCAACCGAGTTTCTGGGTATAAATCGGCATTTATCTAGAGGCTAACACTAAACCTTGAGTGGTTAACCTAACAACTGTGCCCTTTTGACTCCAAAATGTCGGTACCACATGCTATGTATGTTTATGTCACGATGCGGCCGAGTCGTTTCTGGAATTAAAAAAAAACATTGGTTTGGCAACCGAATATCCTAAAATACACAAAAGATTATAACCAATTTCGATCCACAACCAGGAAGATGTGTTTGACACGTGACACCTTTAGCACTTTCAAGCGGAATTGTAGGTGGGAAAAGATGTTTGTAGACTTGGTGTGCACATATCCAAGTAAAAACTTCTCGCCTTTCGCTCAAGTTTACAATTTATTGAAATCACGGTTGTGGACATGGTCCAACGACTGTCCAAGCAAAACTCTCAACTGTTACAAAACCCGTTTTGGATCTTTGATGGCCAGACACCATAACATCTACGACTTAAGGTGGCAACACTGAAGACAATGGTTGACTAACGGGTTGTCAACCAATGTAGATTCGATGAAGTAACCTTTTGTAGCAAATTAGGCGTCCCATCTGCACATAGCGATGCCATGAAAGCTGTTCGTTATCTGCTTTTGTCATGGCCCTTACTTCTGATAGCAAACTGTGCTTCGTCAATTGGTCAACCCTCGAAAAAATCGGTATGCTAATACTTGCGTCGGTCTCAGTAAAATTATGTCTACACAGGTTTTTCACAAATATGACTCCGTCCAACTCCTCCTATCACTGGCATATAACCAGCTTCCAACAGAAAAACTACAAACTTTACGAAGAAAACAGCCAGAAAATATCGTCTCCATGTCTTATGCTATAGCAACTTTTTAAATTATACACTTTTCACCGTTAACTTGCACCACCCGATCTGGAAGGAGGTTGAAAGGCAGCTTATCTGACTATTTGGATGCCGTAACTGAACCATTAAGAGTGAAAATCTGATGACTTGGAAGAGAAAAGTTATCACCCCTCAACATAACAATGAGGCCAAGAAATGGAATTAAACCACTCATCGGTTAATAGCAGATTCTGAGAAATCACTGCCATGAGCTGTCATGAAATTCTCCCACCATTACAAGCTTCCAAAACTTTGATTCCTTGAAACTCTGTTTCGCAAAAAACACGTTAAGGCGGCACATTCTATATCGACCAGCGATGGTGATGCCGGACAGTGAAACAGTAGCATTTCTCATCAAGCTTTAGGTACCAACCTTAATCGTGACCATGTGTTTCCCACAAACACGCAGGTGATATTTCTTTAGCCTTGAAAATGGTAGGAATACTCCTTACATAAATTTACAACTTCGGAACGCTTAGCAGACTGATTCTTGTACTCCTTGGTTGAGCAAATTGTACGTTTAAGTACTTGGGAACAACAATTTACATTAATATGACACTAAAAGCTTTTGAAAGGCAACGGAATTTAAACACGAGATTGCAAACGAAAAGTTCCATAAGAGAATACCATCTCTGTATAACCTGGTTCATCGACTTAGTCAATTTACGTTTCCGTGCGAAATATTTGACCCATACACCAAGTCATCTTACAATTCACTCACTATGCCGAGTATGAATGACCTACTAAAACGAACTGAAGCAATTTCGACAGTTTCAAGGGTTGGATCGAAGGCTAATCTCAACTGTTATACTTTACAGAGAACGAACACGGAACAATTGTCTCTCTAAAGGAATGCAAATTAACATGATTGCTATGCCTGATAATTGCCACATGCCAATTGACAAATAATTCCGCATACTCCACAGCTCGCTTGCCCTCTTTCCCACACTAACTAGGTCAACTCGTTACTTTCCATTTTACACGGTAAGGTATTACACTATCAATAACAAAAACACAACTGACATTCTTGTCTCCTGATTAACTGTCTTATGACTGACCAACTTCTGCACCTATAACTACCTTACAACCACTAAACATGCACCCGACGAACATAAACGATACCACTGTCCTAAAAACTTTCTAAATGGCAAAAATTATGAGCGATTGTCGAAACAATAATAACTGCAACATTCGACATCACAGGTGACAATTTTGTTGCGATAGAAATCAAATATTTTATCGTGAAGTACGTACTCACGTTTGAAAACATTTGAAAACAAGCTTAAGCGCGAGAATCAAAATGGCGTCTCCAAATGATTTTTCTCTTCTCTTAAAGAACTCGTTAAGGCACCTTAAAATAAAGTGCTCGACTGTTGTTCACAACTTCTTGCTTTAATCTCACTTGGTTCTCAGTTATAGCTTTAACTGAACGACAGATAAAATAATACAGTACTCACTTCCGTAGTTTGACCTTTTCGAATTCGCCCCGTTGTAATCTTCTCCTTCAAACGGTCTTTTTCTTTCGCTCATGTTCGGAGTTGCTTGACTAACATCGTCCATAACTGCTCTGTACGTAACTGTAATGAGTCCACTGCTGAAAACCAAACGTCGACTTTAATTTCTGTGCTCGTTAGAATGAAGACACTTTCCGCAACCCAATGATGAACGAATAAAGACGAAGCTGGGAGACGCCACTCAACATGACCATGTGCTAGCGACGTATGACCTCAGGGAGCCAGTACACTATAAAATTAACTCAAAACAAAACGCAGGGGGTCGAAGTCTTCACTGCAATAAAACAAAAAGACTGGGTATTGATCAATTACTTCTCTGTCAGAAATTTATAGAAGCTTCCCTTTTAAAGGAGGGATTATCAAACTGCAAATTTTAGACCCTCCAAGTCAAGACATGATGCCCATTTTTCTTCCAAATTCCAATTCGATTTTTTTCAAATATGCACAATTTACCTTGACTAAAAACTTTGATCTCCAATGGTCTGCCACGCCAGGTCTTTGCAATTGGCCATAGCATGTTGAAAATGTTCGGAAATCTAAATGAAGTAAACAGCCACTTAGCCAGGAAGCATCAAGAGTATACGATAACTGGAAATTCATTGGGAGCAAAAGCAAAAACATGAAATGTGCATGCAATTGTCCAGGGAAACAAATCTGGTGCAGGGTGGTGAAGGTGAATTGGAAAAGTCGTGGGGATTAAGAGATACCTTATGGTGACTTCAGACTAATGGATTTACGGTCAGTAGCTGATACTGTTCTCAATTTAACAAAATCAGACAAATAATAGTTTGGTTTGGATCTGGGCTAAACCAGTGACCCTCTTTCCATACCGAAGTCTTTACGTCTTTACTTACAAAATGGGAAATTTGACGTCTCTTAGGCTTAATCGAGCCACTGTCAAACTACTGGTAATAGTAAACAAGCAAAGTGAAGCATGTTTCGTTATTTACAGATGGGTATCGATAGCCTTACCAATAGGGTTTTGAGTTCCCACATGACGGAATCTTCATGTACTAGGGCTATAGATATTCAATGTCCAACCTCCTTAAGCAGCTGAGAAGAGTCGTCTAGGCAATCAATCTAGGCCCTATGAAAACGTTGCGTTATCTATGCTATGTAAGAAGCATGATGTAGTTGAGAGATTAACTGTTGCCACAGGAGTCCCTGCTACTTTGACAGCAGACCCAATAAACTATTCGTAGGCTCAAACAAATTCTGCAGGAGAGAATGAGTTCTTCCCCAACATATCTAAAGAACATCGACACAAAGAACAATGTCTCTGTACACAGAGGATCAATAAAGCGAAAAGAAATATGTTGTGGTTTTTTATTCTAATATATACTCCTTATTTTTAAAGGTATGAGCTGGCTGTATTTATTGTAGGTTATTGCTAAATAGCCTATGGCTATTATAAGTAAAACTAACCCGGTCCGCAAATTGTTCACTCGTCCAGCCACGTCTAAAGAACGTTTGTGGTTTCAGTAAAGAATGTATAATGAAGAATGGTATTTCACAGATGTTATGACAGTATGCACTAATGCTATTAGTGTTAGGTTTCACGATAAAGGAGTTGTTGCTAATGTTAAACTTTAAAATACATTGCCTAACTCGGCTCGTATTTTAGCTTTGCGGAGGAAATTAAAGTAACCGTGAATTTTCTTCCCCGTAGATCTTGCTTAAAATTAATCATATGGTCTGGGTCAAAAGCCATAAGTTATCCTCTCACATTTGTAACCCATATAGATGATGTACGCCAGAAACTCTCCTTACTTATAGAAGGCAAGTTTTATTCATTTTACTTTGAAAAAGGCATTTCATGCAATGACTGCTCTATAGTACGGTTATTTTTTCATTAGACTTAAGGCAAATTTATGGTTAGTGTATATTGTTTGGTATTGTACTATAATCACTTGATGGTAACTACCAATCGCATTAAAGACAGGTATGAAAAACAAGTTGCGTTGTCTTGCTGGGTGTTTTTAACGTTACAACGACAAGAGCATGGTTGCTTTCAAGAAAGCAAGTTAATACATGACTTATTTATTATTCAGTTTAAGATCCTTCCTTGAATTATTGACTGAATGTGTGGTATGATAAGACAGAATAGATTGAAGCATTGAGTTTTAAGACGGCCACAAGAAATTGGGTGCCATTGATAGTTTGCTCTAATAATTTAGGGTTATAACTACCTTCTCCATTGAAAGACTAGAAAAAAGCTATTGTGAGCTTACTCACTCTTACTTCTCTGGTAGCCCAAGAAAAGAAAGTAGCTATCTACTTAGTACACATGCACCTTGAAACATGTCACAATTCGAGACAAGAGTGACCTAACTATAACTCCCACAGTTATTATGGATGTAATATTCTGATGATTCACGGCCTCAAAGTTTAATTTCCTTGCACCTACACTATATTGATTGATTCACATGACAAAGACAATAATTTGAAGTAAGACCAGGTTCTTTGCAAATAAAATTTTGTTCAAGGAGAGAGAGGAAGGAGCTATGAAGACTAGCAATGCAATAAACGAGATCGACGATATCTGTTTTAGCTTTTGAAGTCAATTTTATATTTCAAGGGGATAGGAATACATTCGTCGTATCTACCTGATTTGTCACGAAATGGAAAACAGTGTAATAATTCGCAATGATATGTCTTTAAGTTGTAGAAGATGGAGATACTTAATATAGATTCGGTTTGCCAGATATGTCTAGATTGCATGCAATCTAAACGAATAAGAAGTAAATTTGTGCGACAATATACTGCGTTACTACCTTTTTGTTCGTCATTTTCTTCTTCTAATGAAAGATATGTATTTTAGCCAAAATGTTTTGTACTCGTGAAAAAATCGTCTTAGACATGATGTTGGTATGATTGAAGGTTAAATTATTATCACTTTGTCTGAACTCACGTCAGTACCTTCCTTGGAGGAGGACTAGGCAAAGTATACAGAAGAAAGAAAGGAAGCACAGTCGACATACTTAAGAAACAAGTAAATGATGACAAGTACCACTCCAGAATATGTTTGTCATATCTATGAAAGTTCCACAAGATTATTTTACATATTTGCATATAAAACTATCTGAGTAATGAACAATTCGCCACTTACGGTACAAATAATCTACGTCACAACGTCGGACAATACCATGATTTAGTATTGATGTCATGGTTTTCCTTATTTTGCATATAACTTTGTTATCATGGCTATTTGTAAGTTTGTACCCTTTACTACTTTACACCACAGAATATCAAACCGGAAAGAGATAAAGTGCGAGATAAAAGGACAAAGTATTTGGGTGTTGCCATGCCTTTCAACAAAAAGAGATAACGCTTACAATGTAATTTATCATAATACGAGTTAACAATTGTCCTTTTAGCCAAAGGTGTCCAATTTGTTTTGAAAAACTGGCCAACACATAGATCGAAGAAGATCAACTGTACTTCCGGGAAAGCTAAAACCATGCAACTTTTGAACAGAATCATTAGATCACGTTATCCGAGACCGTCAACAAGTTGAATACATCGAGCAACTGATGAAAACGATCTGTTCAGAATATAGCTGAGACATAGGGCATGCAAAAATAGGTACGAGCTTTGACCCCTGTGGTCTATCAGTTTATGGAGGGTCCTCTCGTTTCTTATTTCTACCGTATTTAAGATAAGAGTGTAAAATATTTTATATCTTCTACATTTTTATACACCGTAGGCAAAATATACCAACATAATAGCAAATTAATGAGGAACTTATGAAAATATACTATAGTAGTTAAATCAAGCAACAAATTGTATTTTAATCCCACTAAGCCGTTTTTCTCGTAACTTGTCAGGAGTTAATTGATACTATAGTAGCTGATGTCAACTGGTCCTATATCAATCTGGAGTGGAATTCTCAATACCACTGGATTCATTCCTAGAGCTTACGTAAGAAATATTTTGTCTTAAGTAAAACTGATGTCTATAAAGCTTTTCTTCTGACACTAATCATATAGATTGGTCAGAATACAGTAACAGAAAACATAGCAGAATCTGTAACGTAACGTAGGATGGAAAATTGACCAATAAGAAATGAAACAAACAAGTATTGCGCGAGAAAAGACAAAGAGAGAAAATACAAAGGAATGAAAGAGCAAGAAAAAAGGTAAGGTGGTAGGTTAACCGGCAAATTAAACTAGTGGAACAACCGGAGAGGATTCCTTCTGTCGACACAGACTAGCTTTACGCTCCCGAATGTAAACCGCCTCCAAAACACCAGGATGACATTCTGACCTTGCTTTAGCAACCACGGCAAACAGGCCGTCACTATACAGCTCGGTGCAGGATGGGCTATTTGGAAGATGCTGTCCTATAACAGAGTCACATTCCTTAGTCATAGGGCAAGATTTACAAAGTCGCAGGGGGTTGCTGGTGTACGCTGGTCGGACTTTTGCGAATGTTTCTTAGTACATGCTGCTTGATTCAATCAGTCAAACTTTGGGAAGAGCGGTCTACGTACCTGGCTTCACGCCGGCACGAAAATTCATGAACTATCAAACTTTTGTGTGTGGTAGGTACAACCTCCTTTGAGTTGATGGCAAAACCCTGTATGTACCATAGACAACAAAAGGGCTTACGAGAGCAAAACACCCCTCAATACGGTCTTTAAATTTGCTTTTCAAAACGTAAGGAAACATTGCCAATCCGCCGAAGTTTAAGATAAACCGGGCATTTCTTAGGGCCAAATGTAGGATCCGAATTAAAAGACGCTAATTTCGGTAAAATGCATTAGTCAATTTTCGTTCCTACATTACATTACATATTCTGCTATGTTTTCTGTAACTGTATTCTGAAGAATCTATGTGATCATTGTCAGACAAACGGCTTTATAGATGTCAGTTTTACTTAAGACAGCTTTTATGTTTTGAACTGTTAGCAAACTTTTCAAATATTTTGTGTGATAGGCACCCTAACTTTTCCATTGGCACATAGTACATATCTGTTTATAGTATATGCAAAATAACTTACACCTTGAATTGACATAATGGCCTATAAAGATTAAGTCACGTCTCCGAAGTAATTTTGAATGAAATGGAACAGCAATTTTCTATTATCCAATGCTAGGGTTTATTGTGTTGTGATTAAGAATGCCAAGCATTCCCTAGCATGTTGTCCGTGCCATAAGCCTTCTTGTGTGCAATGTGGTCTATAATTCTATTTGAAACAATTTTTGAACATGGAATATTATATGTTGCATGCCCTCAACATTTGAGATTGTATCTTAACACTTTCCAATTTCTTGCACGAGACTTGATCTGGAAGCTGGCATATATTCAGGCCTTCTAATAAAAAATTTAAATACTTCTAATAAACAATTTGGATAAAACCAATAATTTAACATTGATATTGTATGGTAAAGATACAATGGTCCTTCTGGTAAAGTTTAATTTTGTTTGCTCCTGTTGGTTGTGTAAGGATAGTTGGATAGTTGCGCCGTAAACTAAGAATTTTGAAGGAATACCCTGGTTCTTTTCGATAAAATTCCATGACAACAAATTCTACAGGTGGTACGTTCCTAAGGAGAAGGAAGGCAGGTGTTTCCTGTTGATTTATTGGTTTGTCTGACCTGTTTTAGTAACACGCCTCCAAGAAATATTGCTTTTGGTTGTGTAATGTGACTTCAGAGATACTCTTGACCCTACCCGACAACCCTAAGTAAAGACCAGATTTCAAATGAATTGAGCTTTATTTCACCTCTGCGCGCTCTCAGACTCGAATGATGCTTTCTCTAAGACAAGAATATATTTCTATATGATCATTCAACACTAAACACATCTAATTGTCTGAAACATCCAGACATAGTACTTTAGAAGAGGGCTTGAAGTGCAGTCTTTCTCTTCAAGAGTGAAAAGTACTGAAATGAGAAATATATTAAACGAGGCGTGCCTTTATCTATACAGCTGGCTTTGAACAGCTTTTTTAGCCTTTCAAATACGACAAAAGAAATCTTTTGCAAGGAACTGTTGAATTTACGTTTCCTGAAAATGTTTCACATGGACGGCTGAGATAAGAAGCTATGGCCAAAGTTTACGTTTACTTTAGGCGATCAGAGTGATTTTCATCGAGATCAACTTCCCAAAGTTTGGTATAACTTTAACAACGAGTTCTGTCGTCATGTCTTTATCTTTGAAAACGGAGGAGCTATATTAGTTCACTCAAGCTAAAGAACTTCGAACTCACAGAAAAAAGGATCTAAGCTATATTCCAAAATGTTTCACGGGAGCCACTATCTGTCTCTTTCATCCCAGATGTAACAAATCACAGTCTATAGGAGCATTTAGAGACAGAACCACCTTTGCAACACATATATTAGGTAACTGATATTAATGGTCGAAAAGTAAGGTAATTATGACAATACCTTTTCTGAGAACATTTGGTACTTTGGTTTGCTTTAAGCACGACTGTGTCTTATGTACAGAGATAATGTCAAATAACACTTATGCTGTGTTAATTGAAAACAAGATTTCCGTTCAAGTTAAACCTGTTAATTAGTGACAATCAGAACTATATCAAGCAAGATTTCACTTTATCAAATGCACTCATAGCCTGTCTTCTTCTAACTGAACACGTGTTAAATAGAAACAAAACACCTCTGTTAATTATAACACTACATAAAATTATACTGTAATTGATATTATCATCTTTACTATGGTGGCCATGGCTACCATAAGTGTTGACGTCATCATTTCTGTAACAGAAAAGGGAGTCCTTATGAAGCGCTATAGTACTGTTCCAGATATTCTTTTGTGCATGTAAAGAGAGGCCGATGTTTGACAAAGAACGTTGAAGGATATCTAACAAGACGAAGTCGTAAAAGTTATTAGTTTTGTGCAGACATCAACACCAAGAATTTAAAAATGAACAGGAATCCAGTATTTAGTCTTCAAAAGAATCAGTTTGAGGTACTCGGCATTCTAAGTTTCCGAAAAAAAAATTCCTAACGACAAGTTCAGAACCTTTTTAGTTATTTTGCAAACAGACATAATGAAAGACAGACAGAGAGACAGACAAACACAGGCAAAACATAGCCTTAATGCCAGAAGTTTTTTATGTATCCACGCAACTTACACTCCGAATTGATTATTTTAGATGAATTCTTGCAAAGTTCTCTCTGTTAAGCTTTGCGTCTCAGTTGGGATTGTAGTTTACAAATACTGGAATTCTTGCATGGAACCTTGACAGAAGCTGGTGATATCTGCAAACGACCACAAGTTTCTTTCGTGACTGCGGCTCGACATTTCCCCCTTTAAGTTATCATCATAGCATAAAATTCTTACTCATCCGATAGTTATCTCAGTAACAGAGACGACTTTACGTCGCCAAAATACCATGGTTAAATGTAAACCCCAAATGATTGAGCTACAATATGCGTGTCTGTCTAGTTCTAAAAGCTTATGGATGAATAACCAATGATACTAAGGCTGTTTTAATAAGATTTAATAGTAATTCACAAGGATGCTTAACCGTAAAATGACAAGACACAGAGAATGAGTGTCAGCGTGGTGTCGCTCTTTTCTTTAAATCTCTCAAGAAGCTGAAATTCGAAAAGGTATGTTTAATATCGGTTCTAAACACAGATCAGAATAGTAAAGCTGATCAAGGATCATTGGATGAACTGTAATTTACAACGTTTGCCGCGTTGCCTGTTTTTTACCTGAGTTCGTGACCCTTGTGACACAGCATGAAGGAGGTAAAATAGATTGTCTGCATTCGCTTTTCGTATACCCCTCGCTGGTAAATGTTTGTACTAAACTTACTCATAGTTGTTTCGAAAAGGCTGACTATGGCTTTGGTTTTAAAGATTTGTACCTTTCATGATTTGTAATCTAAATACCTCCTTAAATGGCCTTTGGAGCAAATAATGTCATTCCCATCTAGGAGGTTGCACAAATAAGTGTATCGAGTTCTTTTATTTGTACTTTGCAAAAACTTTTTTTTTATTATTCATTTGCAAATATTCTGTCTTGTTGCCATATTAAGCAATTCCCTAATACTTTCCATCGAATGATGTAAAGCCCAGTTACCGACTCGTTAAGCATGAAACACGATCTACACCTATTGTCCCGAGCGTTTTGTTCTAGATCGTTTTCTGCAAACATATTTGCATGACAAAAAAGTCTATCAACTTTAGGATAAGACATTTGATAAAGTATGGCTACTTCGGGGTAATTAAAATATCACGGGCTTTACATGGATACTAATCTTGAAGGGCGAGTTAAAGAACTTGTACTGTATTTAACCTGAAATATTTAGAATGGTAATGTTGTATAGGACGTCTGAAACTGCCCGCGCAGTTCCCGTATCCAGCACAAAGCAATACATAAAATTAAAGAGATATAAAATTAATGAGATTGGAAATACTGGAAACAAACCAACAACCTTTAAAGGAGCGAAACACGGTTTGGAAATATTAGTCCGTAAGTGGGTGACAGTGTATGTAAATCTATTTTGCAGAGTATGATACAGTTAATAATTAAATGAGCAGAGATACACGTTTTTCATAAGAAACCGATTTATAAGAAACCTAGTACTAGACACCCTAAAATTTAAGAAACTTTTAGTACATAAGGAGAGAGTTAAGAAACTTTAGAAATTTCAGTACCGGCTTTCACACTTTCGGAAAACCCATTTTTCGTCCATGGAATTAACTAGTGTCAACAAGGCCGCAGTCCCATTAGGCTGTAATATTCAAATCCGAAGGTTTGCCAAATAAGTGAGAAAGTGCCCCGCATGTTTCACAAACGACACCAGTGGTAATTCGCACTGGTATGGCAACTGAAGTAGTTTTTAAAGCCTATTACGCCAGTGTAGTGTGAACGGGATATAAAAAAGCCCAGATATCACACCGGCGCCGTGTAAATGTTAGAATATGAATTGTGATCATGATTATTATCTTGACTCATGTTCAGTTGTTTGTTTTAATACTAATAGTTTGCTACATTCATGTTTTATTAATTGAAATTTTTTTTATAAATTAAGAAACTCTTAAGAAACTTTTAGAACTAAAATTTTATCAAAAATTAGGAAACTTTTACTACCAGACTTTGAGCTAGG
>JANTCA010005076.1:0-30322 GCA_024741275.1 Chironex yamaguchii
CTATCTATCTATCTATCTATCTATCTATCTATCTATCTATCTATCTATCTATCTATCTATCTATCTATCTATCTGTTAATCTCGTTCTGTCTGTCCCTCCGTTTCATCCTGTTTGCATAAGTTGCACATTTCAATTTCTACTGCCTTATCCCTTGGGCCATACAACCGTTCAGGCACAGTAAAATACTGTCTTGGTCAGACCCATTGGTATCACTGTGTGTTCAACGTCCGTGATCTGTACTTATGATAGCCAGAGTGCTACTGATGGACGTTTTGTGTACGATTTACAAAGTTTTTGGTATAACCCGTTGGTGACTTCGAAACCACGGCCTTCCGCATGCAGAGAGAGCACCTTACGACTAAACTATTGCCGGGGGGCTGATTTAGCGGTACCCATAATCATTTGCTTTTCTATCGAAATCCATTAAGCCCGCCAGAAAAAATATTCTTTCTCATCTTTGCGTAGCAGGAGGGTCTTCCGTCAACACTTTAAGTTTATGGCACATAAATCAGTGATTTCTTCCGCTGTTTTCTTGGATATCGCCTTTATGTTGCTTTATTTATCACTGCAGTCAACCCGTTTTATTAAAGACAGATTTGTTACTGATTAACTCGATTGTATATTAGATTGGACAAGTCATATGGAACTAGGAGGGAACTTAAGATAAATTGTAACCAACCTTGCAATGATCCCAACCCCGTGCTTCCAGCGTGGATATTCACGATAATTGGTACACTCAAAGGAACCTTTTTAAGCATTTACTTTGACATTTTATCCGGTTTTAAGTAATGATTGAATGTAGTGGTCTTTGATGCGGTTCGCGTTGTTTTCTAAGGGATACAAATACTTTCCACTCAGAAAGGCACCCTGATGCATTTTCTAAGCCTTTTCTTGTGGAATCTTATTGTTTTTCATGCTAAGATGGCAGTCAGTACCACTGCAACATTTATAGAATGACCACAAAAAGTCAATTTTTAGATCGTGTTGTTAAATGATGACCGGCTTTGTAGTGGATTTATAACTGGTTGGAATATTTGAAAAACTCGATTGATAACTGTTTGAGGAAATAGAAGCACTACGGAGACTGAACTGAAGCAGATATCCTTATTAATCGGTTTCTATGTGAGAGTAGCACGAGAGTTTAATTGCCAAGGAGAACATGACCTCAGTAGACAACTGGATGTAATCTTTAATTTTTACCTTGTCACACTACAAACATGACAAAGTTCGCTCTTTAATCAGACCGCTTTTATGCATATGTTACTAAAACATGGGACAACTATACAAAGTTTCCGCAGAGGAATTCCATTTTTGAGTTGTTTGTGCTTTCAGGA
This sequence comes from Chironex yamaguchii, assembly GCA_024741275.1. Classification (NCBI taxonomy): domain Eukaryota; kingdom Metazoa; phylum Cnidaria; class Cubozoa; order Chirodropida; family Chirodropidae; genus Chironex; species Chironex yamaguchii. The sequence goes on from JANTCA010005076.1 coordinate 1,336, forward strand.
TCACCTTAGTTGTAACATTACATTCAGAAACGTGACAAGTAGTTCGCTCGCGTAGCAACAGAAATAACCAAAACTTCGGAATACGAATTTTTTTAATTTTTTAATTCTTATTTCCTATTTAACGCAAACCGAACCAATCATATGTTTTAAGCGTTATTGTTGAGAATAGGTGAACAATCATTTAATATGCTGGCAAGGAATGTAGTGTAAATTGTCGTTATTTCGGTAAGCTTCATTTTAGAATTTAGCTAAGCTAGATTATTTCATAACCGTACTGCTAGTCCCGAGCCTGTATACCAGCTTTTTGCTGGTAAAGCAGGGTGGTTCAAGTTCTTATTACTTAGTGGTATATAACAGTTTTAAATCTCCATTTGGGGCATGTGGATAATGATGTCTTTTGCTCTGTTTCAGTTGGAAAGATTAACTGCCTCACATTTTGTGAAAATTCTCACACTTTAGCCTGTTCTTCTGATGACGCCTCAATTCATGTTTTCAGGTACAATATCATTCTCGTATGCTTTAAATTTTGGCCTCGATAAATCAGTGTTACTATTGCCTGTAAAAGCCATAACTTATCTAAATTGCTGGCAGACTTACAGTTTGTTTACTTCATTTGTGGATAGTAACCTTCTAACTCGATAGTTGCAAGTGCGATGCTAAGTTGTGTATGAATTCTGCTAGTAATGACACTTTTGATAATGATCAATGTATTCTGGTCGACGTTTGGAACTTTGTCTTAAGCTTCTCTTTCGAAAATAATAGGATATATCGCGTTTGCTTATTTGAAATATACTGGTCTCGAGAAATAGCCGAAACACAGTTTGAAGACTTCTTTCACTTGACACTCTTTTAAGCGTGAAACGTCATAAAGATCTAATCACAAACAACTGCGCCAAGCGTGGGAAAATGGTAAATAATTTGCAGACTGACGAAAGAGAAAAGCCAGGCGTTTTCGTCAAAAAGCGCTAAAATAACATTAAACAACCGCAGCAAAGCTTTTAAATAACAGTGGTCTTTTTTATCGCACTTTTCGCTGCTGTTTGTATTCTCTTTCCCGTTGTAAACTTTCACTGTGTTCTTTTTGCTTATCTTTTTGCCGTATCTTTCTCTTAAGAGTGTCAGATAAAAAGCTTTAAAGTTTGTTCCTCTGTGTTAGGACTTAGGTTTAATGCTAAAAATGCTTCTTCTTGGGTCAAAATGTAGTTACAAGCTGGAATGGTCGTGATTAAGCTGTAATGTGAGGAGAGCTCTTGTATCTCGAAGAACTTAACCCCAGACCCCGATTACCTGTGTTTTATAATGTCAGGTGATAGACTATCTTTTATGTAGCCTATTGAACATGTGTATTGACATTTTCCTGCCTCTTTGGTATTCCAACAGAGAACTACGTACTACAAGGTTGTATACTCCAAGTCGGTCGAAAATTCCCGGATAAATCAGTATCTATTCGAAATGTGCGATTAACTTGAAAATATTGCCGCTAATCTGTCGCGTTGATAATGGTGTACATTTGTCAAATCTCAGAGCATCTGATAATGTGTACTACACATTTCCTTCAGTATTTTGCCTTCGTCTTTAATGTCAATTCGTTACGTTGCTTGCGTATCTTGTAGCAGGTTCTGTAGGAAGATTTATTATCCTATGTAAGTTTTGTTCTAAGAAAATCTGTCGGTACGATAGATGACGAAGAATAATGACGATTACTCGCCTTGAGTTTAACACTCCATGTTGATACTTCCAAAGCAGTTGTTATGCGCAGTTGTCGCTTTCCTAAGTCTCATAAGCATATCTTTTTGAACTATTTTTGCACTATTGTCGGCTGACGTCCTAAATATTTGGATGTGGTCTTCTCATGTGGCCCACTGTCCGAAAATCCCTTAATCGTTTCAGCTGTTTGACCTCTTAAATGACTTTTTTATGGTATATTGAATGTATAACACTATTGCCCTAGGTGTGTCTCACTAATCCAGTGACACATTCTTTCTCTATGTGGCTTAGAATCGAGCAGCTTGGGCTACAGAGAACATCTCCCAAACTCTCATTATTAGTGGAAAAAAGATTAAATGTTAAAGAGGACGGCATTGCTGTAGATATGCATCAGTTTGACACAGGTATTAGATTTTGTTCGGCAATGTTATCACTTTTTGCATTATCGATGTAACCGAACACTCCATGCATATCATCATACCAGGAGGTGCTTCGTAATAGTCATATCCGGGAAGGGGCTATGGAATAATTGACAATTCATGTCCAATTCAGTACTTGGCAGCTGCAGTGAAAACACCGATGAATGTTTCCGTGTCCAAAACTTCTGCTAACGGTATACTACTGGACTCTTGTCAATTATTGATGATGAACTATGCATTATCCAGCGTCATCAAGACGTGTGGTGGGACAGTTCTTTTGGTTTTAGAGAAAAATGAGAGAAAAATGATAACTAGATGCAACAGTGAGAAAGTTTTGACAAAACCACGGGTGTAGCGTTCGATGCTGGAAGTCCGTTATTAACTTTAAATGATAGCAAGAATACCTTATATTATGTTCGAATGCCATAGCAAAGTAACTGCAATCAAAAGCAACTGAATTTTCAATAACAAAAATGCGAGAAGCCTAGGGAACGGCAGTGCTACTTGTAGGCATCATATACACAATTCACAGGTGAAAATCAAGCCAAAATGTTTCCATGTTTTTCGTTTCGCGGTTGAGTTCGAAGTCAGTAGAACCCAGTTCATGTCATGATATAGTAGAACTATATCTTTAATTCAGAGCTAAACAAGATTGTCATTTCTGGACCTCGAAATTTTAGTTGTATCTCAAGGATTGGAATGTGTATGAGAAAGGAGAGGTGACGAGAACTCTGGAACCCATCATCGTGAATGCAGACATTCTAACGATGGATTTGTCACCATCATACTACTTTCACGTAGCGGAAGCTACGAAAATGCTCTTTATGTACACGTTTTTGTGTTATTATTCAACGTGAGATAGGCTAATTATTATGCCCTGTATTACTAACTTTAGAAGACAGAGAGTATCCCACAGAGTAACCACAGTAAATAGGATTATTGATTAGCCTAACTGAATATCCGAAATGAATATCTGCACCAAGTATTATAGAATATCTTCGCCGAATATTCTTATTGAAGAGTCTTGTGTTTCGATGTCTTTCCTTCAATGCTCGTTTAAAGTGTTATTTCTTTTCTAGCATCACAGAAAATTATATCATATGCCACAGTCTATGGGTATATCTATGGCTGGGATTTGCGTATACCTAAAGAAAAGTACGCATGGAAGTTAAAAAATGATGGTCGTTTAGGTAAGCAGAACATGCTATGTGACATATCAGCTAATGAACTTCAGTGTTTTGGGAGATGATTGTCATTTTACGTTATTTTCCATCTCGGAACTACTTAACTGTACTTGAACGATTTTAGGGTTATTGTAGAGCTAAAAACGTATTTGGCAGCAGTGAAATTGTGATTACTGTTCCATAATTTGCGTTCAGATTTATAGGATGCAAACTTCTCGATGTTTGCAGTGAAGTGAGGATGTCTAGCCAAACTCGGAAGTCTGGCGTTAGAGTTAATGTTTATTCAGCCGTTTCTTCTTTAAATTCTCTAATTATGCATGCGGATTTTGGTTAGGTAGAAATACAAACGCAGAAGGACGTGGTTGTTGTACGTTGCAGCTGAAAGTACAGAGACATGATGCTTGATTTCACTTAAACACTTGTTAGAATGTTGTCATTATATCAGGAGATGTACGATCAGGTTCTGCGTAAGAATGCCAAGAGTGGCATAGCCTCGTCCTGAATAGGTTATTCACTATGATCAGTACTAATCAAGTCAGCTCACACCTGTCGTGTCTTCCGTGAGTCAGGCTTCTAGAAGAAGTGGTTTAGGTAATACAGATGTTAAGTAGGAGTATAAGTGTCGTTGTGTCTAACACAGTCCATCAATTAATGAAAAGCTATCTTTGTATTCTGTTAATTAGGGTTACGGTTTTTTTCACCCTGCACAGTGACACTGGAATGCATTTATGATTATCAGTTAGCTTTCAACGGCTCTTCAAGTTGTTTTTTAATGAAAAGGTTGAAGCTTCGAGGTTGGATGCGGCTTGAAACCCTATTTTTAGCCAGATGTACTCCTAGTAACAGTCATTTTCACTGGTAAAAACTTGACAAGATGGCGCCCACAGGGATGAACTTGTGTTTGGCTTGTATAGAATTACATGAATCTGCTATCCAATGGCAACTGTTTAAAAGTCATGTGATTGATATCTAGTATTGTTTGTGGTTTGTCATTTATCTGTTCAGCGTCAAGAGAAACTTTGATCTTAGAGAAAAGAAAATAAGGCATCCTTAAGAAATGATGACAGCAGAATATGAGATCCTTACTGCTTAACTAAAATCCTTTGGGATTTCTGCCTTGATACCTGGATTTTCTTGTTCATGTCAGTGGATTAACAATCTTTTCTGGTTTTATAATCTTCCATATTCCTTTTTTGTTGGTAAAATTCCCTTTGGCTGGAACGAAACAAAAAGAAATTAATAGTTAACCTTCTTATGGAAATAGTTACGTTTCGCAATGCGACTGTAAGGTGATAGAATTTAGAAGATAGTACACGTGAGAAATAGACCTGGAATGTTTAAAATTAAATTTCCACACTTCTCACATTACACTCCATATTGACCCGAAACTCTTGTTTGGACACAGGGATCTCAGAAGTAAGAATAACGTTCAAGTAGATGAACGATTGGAAAATCGATTTGTAGTCATCAAAAATCCTCTATGGACGAACTAAGTATTAGTTGGTTAATGTGTTTCCAAATTTGACACTACCATGGTATGTAAAAGATGAAGACGCGTTTGATATTGATCTTGTCTCACTTACTAACAGGAGCATGTTTGTTGGTGGTGTCCGTATGCTGTTGCCGTTGTTTCGGCTAACATGAACAACCAGGATTATTGGCTTTAATTTCTCTATCTCGTTTTAAATTAGCAGGTATATTAACTTGATCGCATGCTTAAGCCTGCTTTCCATATCATTCGGCGGTACATTAGCGACAGTTGTCCCTTGAAAATTTAAACCATCGGCGATACATCACCGACTATCTGCCTCCATAACTCTTTGCGAACATGTTTAGCTGGTAATTGTAAATGTGGATATGCTCCAGAAACGTATCTCTGTCGACTTTTAAAGATGAATTGGCATAAAAACCCATGTTTATCTTATCTATAAACCTCAAAAACTTGGTCCCTATTGTCATGTAGCGCCCTTTTGCTTCCACGGGCATGTGAAATGTCTTTTCAAGTATTTTGGTTTTTGCGTATGTTCTTATAGTCCCGTTGACTTTTATCATATAATACCGGATAGTTGTGTATCTCATTTATGTCTCACTCGTCAGTAGTAAATTTGCTTACGTTAGCCATTTTTATTTCATCGTAAGAATGACAAATGCAGAAAACGTGTTGAAAAGGTTAATTCACGAACATTATTGTTTGGCTAGCGAGGGTCACGTGCTCATAAGGAGACTTGAACTGATCGCAATCATCGCTGACGAGTCGGCGGAGTGTTTCCATCAATAATTTTCAGTCATTGCTGACCACCCCGACAGAAAAATGTTGCTAGCCATCAGTGATGCATCGGCGACAGCCTTGTATACATGTTTTTATTAAAATTGCACTCATCGCTGTAGCGTCGGCGATGCATCGGCAACGCCTAAAAGTTATATGGAAACCAGGCTTAAGATTATTTGAAAGTTAAAATGCTTCTTCGGAAATCCTCAACACTGTAGAAAGGCCGCTAGGATTCAGCTTTCGAAAACTGTGTGAAATCGATACTTTGAAGCAAAGCTACGTTATGGTTGTCAAAAAGTGATATACGTGTGTGCATTTTTCATTCTGCATGCTTTTCTTCTCGATTAGGATTAATTACCAGTTTTGCGGTTGATCCTTACCAGTGCTGGTTAGGATGTGGCACTAGTGATGGTGGCATAGTCTGCTGGGACATGCGATTTCAAATCCCAATTTCTCAGATTCAACACCCCAAAAGTAAGTTTTTCCTATCCAGAGAAGCTTAATTGAACAGTGTAAGTGCTGTTATCGTATCATTTTCAACGAGATCTACTTCTCATCCTTTCTTGCTCATTGCTTTTTCTCATGCAGTTACATATTGCTTCAGTTTAAGTTTTTTCTTGGGCATTGGAGAGACCAACCCTTAAAGATAATTGCACGGTTTTCAGTTATAGTCTCGATGTTGCCTGTTTCTGCTTAAAACTGTAGTGCAATACATAGATTAGTGTCTTTCTCTTTTGTTATTAAGCTGCTTTAATTTCATCTATATTAGCCTTTTTGTTAAACTTTTAAGACAAGTTGAAGTGGTTTAAAGCGGTAACCATTTGAACTCCAAGAATGTTTTTTTCTATTTCATGGTCTTTTTAGCCCTATTTTCGCTTTGCGACTAGGATTCATTGTTATCATGAATATTAAGACCACACGTGAGCTTGGAAACCAAGAAATGTGTAAAGTGTGGAAGTTAATCCCTATTTTAATCAATGGCATTTTGTCCAGTACTTGTTTTTAGTTTTGCTGCCATAAAATTAAGACAAAGGTAGTTTTATTGTGTTTGGTTAGCAGGAGGCCATCAGTATTGCCTAGAGAAAACGTACGACGGAATTTTTAAGTAAGTAGGTTACCAGACAGGTCGTGTCCTATCCAAGTTCTGTAACCAATGCTTACAAAGACTCCAAAACCAGTCAGTGTGAAGTTAATGCAGCTGGTACCCAGTTCTTACCGTGCAAATCTACAGACCTTTTACGATTTTTTGCGGCTTGTTAGACAGTTTGCTGTCTATTTGTATCTTCGTGCATTTTGTCAAGAATGACTTAGCACTCAGACTAACAAGAAATCTCTTTACTATTTGTAAAAGTTCTTCTACATGGTGTTCAACGACGTCAGGAAAATGGGAAGCAGTAGTCAATCAATTAATTAGTCAGTCGGTCAGTTAATTAATTAGTCGACCAATCAATAAATTTATCAAATAATCTATATAGAGATAGAACGTCTTTAAAAGTACTTTTGTCAGCCTGGAATAAAAAAGTTAGCTAACATACCACCTCAGACTTCCAGTGACTGTTTATGTTATTGGCATTTTGTTACCAATATTTGTAAAATCTGATTTTGGTCAAGGTTCTCCTAATGTCAACCTTGAAAACTATATGTTTTTGGAATATTACTTTTTGTGCTTACACGGTTTTGGTTTTCTTCTTGTCGTCAGAATCCCGAGTTCGTAGGATCGTTAGTCATCCTCTTGCTCAATCCTGGATTGCATCTTCATTTCAAGGAAACAATGAAGTTACTACATGGGACGTGGAGACTCTTGAACGACGACAGACGCTGTGGGCTAGTTCGAACCCTCCTTTATCCTACACAAAAGTAGGTCGTTTACGTCTTTTTTATCTGTTCCTTTTTCGCTGCGTTACAGCACCTCCTCCTCCAACTACGCAAAGACCTACATCATCAGGAAAATTATGAACATTGCCATAAGAACTGCTTACCTCATATTCTGCTATATTGGAGACATCCAGAACAAGTGAAATTTTAAGTAGTAGTAGTAGCAGCAGCAGGAGGAGCAGGAGGACTACTACCACTACCACTACGTCTGCTGCTATTATTACTAATAATACGTCTGCTACCACTGCTGCGGCTTCTATATATGTACTGCTGGTACTAATGCTAGTAACGTTTAACTCTTTTTGTTGATTCACTTCTTCGTACCATTACTGTTAAAAGAGTGAAAAAAGCTTGGTAAGCTTAAATTCGTAAGTTTGATCTTTTACCTTTTGATGTTTTTTTAGCGGTCTAATGACACCGTCATGGCTATGTACATGTCTGATCAAGAATCACGCCCATTTCTTGTCACTGGTGGTTCTGATAGACGCATTCGGCTTTGGGATTTACGACAATCAGATAACTCATCTATCGTTGCGGGATCAGCAACGGATCACCTTGATCACATCTCTCTGAACTACACGTGAGTCTTTCGAAGCAGATATTAACATTACCTTTTTTATTCCTTTTTTGTTAAAAGGTCCATTTGTCCGTCTTGGACAAAAAAAGGGGAACGTTCCAACTCCCTTTGGATGTCTATTGCAATGTACGTAGCTGAAATACGATTGTGTGTTTTTTTTGTTCGGCTGGTATTTCTCATTTTCGCATACGTCATTTAACCTGATTCAATCTCTACGCAGCATGAGATATCAATACACCGTTGTCATGTTGATACGTAATTGCTTTCTCACAAAGAGAAAGACACGCCGCAAATAATGTCCATTTGATAACCATGAAAGATATTCGGCTGCTTTAGACTGGTTCCATTCCAGATTCAACTGTTTGCAATTTACTGTAAACTTGATTTCCTTGTTTAACTGAATTAAAAGTTTTCACAACACCCGTAGGTTGGTATTTTAGTAGATTTGAATAACTATTCGATTCAGTGACATCTCCACGCCTATAGCGAACAAAAAATCACATCGCTGGTTCATTCGTTAAGTTTTGGAAGTGTTTTACCTACGATTCGCCTAGTCACCGTCGATGAATGTCATTCGTATCTCAAAAGCGCAGTTTCAAAATATATTTGTAGTTCCTTTACTTTCGTAAGACCTATCCCTTTCAATGTTGAACTTTATTTTCGGAAGCTATCGTACAAACGTTTAAAGGAGCCCTTGATTGCTTGATTATAGTAGCCCTACCAGCGTGTTTAATAGACCCACGTACGTTTGTGATGACTTTCGCGGTGTTATTTTAACTTCACGGGCGCGTGTGAGACCCAAAATTTCTCTACTAGAATGACGATCAGGGCCAGCTTTGAAATGGGGGTGTGTTACCTCTTGTTTGTATCTTTGATTGCAATATTATCGTTCCTGCTTTGTGAAATCTTATCGTCTAAAGCTGACGGGGTCACTTGTTTGTGTTACGCTATATACACTGGGCTGAAACCAATTATACCGTCGTTAGGATACAGAATCCTGGCAGATCCAGAAGGAATTACAACTTCAACTGTAGCTTATTACCTACGCCAAAGAGGCATGTTTTCGTTACCATGTTTGTTTTTCTGTGAGCAACTTTACATAAAAAATTGCGAGCCTATTCTCAGAAAATCTTTACCAGAGGTGAGCATTGATCCAAGGAAGAACCCATTAAATTTTCAGAGTGATACGTCTAGCTGTCTGGATTCTGGAAAGTTGTGAAATTTTTAATAATGATATTTTCATAAAAACCACAACTATTGAGGAAATCCTTGTAGGAAAAACCCAGTTACGATGGCGCCTATCAGTACAACCCATTTTTGGTAATGATATCTTGATAGAACCACGGATAGTCTGGAAATCCTTGTGGGAAAAACTTAGTTACCATGACGCTTATTAGAACAGCTCGTTTGAATATTCAGAAAGCTGGAAGTCCCCCCTGACCCCATTACCTTGGCGGAGGTTTGCGCTCTCGTTTCTAGTTGTACATGTTTTGAGGTTTTCAATGCTGAGGGTGTATTTGTGATAATTTTATAAATCAGTGTCGATTGTGACATTTAGGTTGTTGAGAAATATTTCATTCATATTTAGCTTAAATATGCTCGTTTTGCAAAAGAAAAGGTCTTTGTTACTGCTACTAATTCTTATCAAGGTCTCATAGCTTACTTATTGGCCCGTCGACACTCCGTTCAAAAGTAAGTAAGGGCTTGAGATTGGCGAAAACATGCTCTCGTTTTTGCTCTGTACGTACCAGCTGTTGTCCCTGCTACTACTATCGCCACCATTTTTTGGCTCTCGCAGTTATTATTGAAATTACGCCGAAACCATGTAACTGTGCATTGCACTACTCACCTATGTGTATCTCTCTAGAGATAACTTTGTAAAACTGACAGGTAGGGAGTGTGTAGGCCTTTGTTTTTGTCCTTGTTCACAAACATATCGGTCATACAATATTGCACTGCCTAACTGTGTTAAAATTACTCGGAACAGGCTCAAAAATAGCGTCGGAGTATAAACCAATTTTTGTACCATACATGCTTCATCTAGGGCACTTGAATGGAAGGTACGCCTTGAGTGAGCCTACCCTGGAGGCCTAAAACACTGGATCATGTACTGCGTCTGTAACAGAATTGATCAAGTTAATTAAGCGGTTACTTTTTTATTGTCATGTTCTTAAGAACTGCACAACCTACTATGTGGACAAGTATTCTGGATGTGTGAAGGGTGGTTTTTTCTTAAACGGCCTCATATGCTTTGATGCACCAGGCTTGTATGAGACAATGAAAATTATGTTCCCGTTTTCGAACTGAACATATTAAGAACAATACAATACCGAAAGTTTCACTTCTGAAACTTGTACACACAATCAGTCTAATGTTCCCTCTCCTGTTCAAGTACATCCTCAGTGCAGCCACCTCATTTTGATGTATACTATTTAAGAAATAGGAAAACGTCTTATTAGAATCGACGTTACGATAAGACGTGTATCCGGTTTATGTACCAAAGTATTGATTCATCTCGCCTGCTGGTTGCTGTGTTATTCAAACATAGACTGGTGATATCGTAATACTTAATCGACAATTGTGACGCAACAAACGTAGCCTTAATCCTTAGTAATTTCGTACACGTGTCACGACGTTAAATTGTCGACAGGGCAAGGATAGAATAAGGCTTTATGTCCAACAAATTGTTTTGCTTTGAAATTTGATGGGGAAGGGATTTTCTTGTCATAATATTACACCGTGCCGGTTTGAATAACGGTGCGCTATTTCTAGTAAAAGTTGTTCTTTATTGAAATAGCACAATTGACCAACGAGAAGAGCGTACGATTGAAGCGTTAGCACTTTCTAACAAATGCCCATACGTCACTCTCATCAAGGTAATTGTATTGGTCGATGATTCAGTTTATCGCATTGAAGAAAGGAGTGACAACTCGATATCTTCCAGCGACATACATCGTGGGTTTTGCGTCTTTATATAGTTATAATAAAATGTTCTGTTTTAATCTTTCACTTTTTCTATGGCCTAAGTCTTCAAACTTGTGTTGAATGCAATTGGCCACATGTCCTTTTGGTAACGACAAATGACATCTTATCGTTCTAATGGAAAACAATTTTTGGCAGCTTTTCATGAGAAACGAGGACAAAGTGTTTATCTAATCGCAAGATTTGACGTAGAGATAAACACTGCTATTGAGTTGTTTGTACAAATGCGTTTTTCGTTCATTTGAAGGCTGTCTTTCAGTTTGTGTTTAATCATTGATGTATTTCTCACTAATATGTCTCCTGTACATACCCAATCTGTGGTTCTCAAGATTCAAATATGTTTTGGATACCTTTACATCATTTGACCATTTTGATTTTGTTATTTTGGTTTTTACCATGATATTGACCTTAGCTTTTCTTTCTGCTAGGAGTCGAGTTATCGATGGTTCAGAGGTTATCTACGAAAATTTTGAAACAGCGCGGCACCGTCCATCACATTTCGACGAATCTCCCAGGCGCGGTTCCGATGAACCCCCTGCAGGTCATCACGATTGCATCATGGATATCGCAGTCACTAAAGTACCTCAGAATTTTATCATTAGCGCATCGTCTGACGGCGTCATAAAGGTCTGGAAGTGAGTTAGCGTTATGACTGACATCTTGGACATATTTGATAGATATCAAAGGACATCCTGTGTACTTTGTACACCATGGAAGACAGGATCACTACTTGAATCCAACATATTGTTTGAATTCGCCCATTGTAAATACGAATTTATGGAATAATCTTTGAAAAACATAGGGATCGAACTTCAAATTTAATTTTAAAACCTCAGGTCTCTTTGACGTAGCTAGAATTTTAAACTTTTCAGTAATGTCATGATAGCATTGGTTTCTGTATTTTTAGAAAACCGTGAAACGACTGGAGCTATAAATACTAAAAGTTAGGCCGCCCTCCACTTATTCGCGTGCTCCCAAAAATCAACGCGCCCTTTATTATGCAAATTAGTCATTGCGTGATATTCCGTTCGCCAGCGACCGAATTCTGTGCGCTCGGGAGTAGAAACCGAGTCAACTCCCAGACGCACAGAACTTCGTCATCAGCGAACTAAAAGTTTTTAATGCTTCGAGTGGCATCTCGAATCTTTTGTTTTAAAAAAGATAGATCGCCTCATCGCTGCGAGCACGCGAGGGAAAGTGGAGGTCGCCCTTTTAGGACAATTATGCTTGACAGGTGCTTTTGATTCCAGTTATTTTAAACACAAATTAAGTTTAGAAGTTGGATGGTTCTCTTACTTGTATCCAATTCTAACCATCTTTATTCTGTCCATTTGGTACTTTTTGATCCACTTATATTTGACTGCGTTTTATAAAGATTTATATCTTGGATTTTCATCTTTTGTTCTTCAGTACTACTGTTCTTCTCAAACAGTAGTTGTACGTTGTAAATCTTTTTTTCATAAGTTATACATTTCTTATGCTGCAATTGCCCCACGCAGTCATACCAGCATACTAAACTTACCAAAAATTTGCTACAAGCCCATTTCGTATTCCCCAGTTCATTTTAGGGGAGAAGATTGTAAAGAACGCATTCCATTAAAAATTCATTGGCAAAAGGCTTACCGCTACAAGTACAGTTAACAACAATCTCGACTTTTTTTAGCAGAAACAGTTTTCACTGTTGAGCGAACGAATAGAGCGAACTGTTAACCCGTATTACATGTCGCATTTCTAGAATCCTTGCTGCAACTCGTAATACGTGTTGTCAATACATGCATCGCTTGTGTAGTTAATTACTGTTACTGTCCACCTTTACTTTCCATCGAGACAGTGCAGGAACACACAGAATAGTCCTTATCCAGTGGCTGCTGACATGGTAACCTACTCGCAGTTATAGTCACACCTCTCGGCCAAAGATACTACTCAACTTCAAGCCTACATACTCTGGATTGATAAGACCCCGTAGCAATCCCTCCACCTGTCACAAGATGAAATAAGACCTGAACGAACACGACATCAGAATGGTTACTCGTTGACTTTTAATGCCATTGTAATCCGATATACCATTTTAAACCCTTCGGCATCGAACAAACCGATTCGTTCAACAATGTCAGATTCAGCAAATATCAAACGATAATATTCTGCTATTTCATGTATCATCGAAAGTGCGTAGCAGTAAGGCACATTTACGTTCTTACCTAGACGTAGTTTTACAGCTTTTACAATAGTCCGGCTAATAGGTGATAAACTTCTTTAAGACTTCAGTATATTTAAAAGATCCGACAGTGATAATGGTAGCTTCAAAGTCTTGGTCTTCCTAACCAACCAGCGAAACACCATGTGATTAAGGGAATTATCCAATTTTAAACTTCTGAATTGGAAAGATATTCTTTAAATGGCTATGTTATCTTAAAGCTTAGCTTGACAATTAATTTTTCTCTGTTTGCCAAAAAATTGATCCATTGACTCCGTTCTGATAATATCCCACTATGCACCTTAAAGTAAGCTATAAGACGAGTAATGTTGTTATAATTAAAGTCCGTTTATGTTGTGCCAAGGCGACTGATTTCTATTTTCTAAGCCAGATGATTTACAGTGTTGTTATTTGGTCGATAGCACTCTTGGCAGATCTCGGTGCTGGTCAATTATCACGTAGATAATATTAAATGCATAGGAAAATGTAATATACATTTCGTCAAGTGATTGGCGGAACCTTTCGCTTTCACGTTACAGCAAGTCTTGCAGGTGCAACCTGGTATGTTGCTGATTAGATACAAAACAGGTATGACAAGAACCAGTCTTCTTCACTCGCTGGTGTATTTTTCTTTCTTGGTCCATTTGTTCAGTTAATTTTTATATCATTTTCTTGTAAACTCCCTCTTAACCATGAATTATTTGTACATATCCTCAAGAAATGATTCCTGCTACCATTATAAAAACACTACATCGAACTTAGCTGAACTTTTGTTTTCGATTTTCTGTTTTGTTGACAATGCTTGGAACCAGGATAATAGGAGGAAGTCTTTTTAAGAGATTTGTTGTTTGTAGCGCAGCTTATAAATGTCTTCTTGCAGCTCGAGATGCACGAATATTCATATCTTGCATGGATAGAGTAATCTAGACAGGCTTATTTTCCATTGTGCTTGTCCGATAAGTTTAAATAACCAGATGTGTTGTGACCTAAGAGTCTTGCCACCTCCGTCCTCCAGTTTTTGCACGTTTGGAAACCGATACCAACTGTTTGTTTAAAAGCTTACAGGACCCTTGTTAGTGCGTTTAGAAGGGGCCATTTTAGGATAAAACGTTTGAGCTGTCATCATTGGTAATATATATGGTAACTGGTTTATACCCACAAAGACTTCCTTACTAGCACTATGAAGGTGCATTACCGAAAACGTGATCCAGAATGCAGGATTTGAACTTGATCACCTCCAAAATTCGACCAGCCTACAATTAGCCCATTTCTGACCTACCCTAAAAGGTCGTCAAAATCCGTCCATAACTTTTTGAGTTATGTGGTAGACAAACAGACAGACAAACCAACACTGGCGGAAACATAGCCTCCTTAAAGCAATAACTTTAATTCTGTATCTCACACAAGTCCATTGTGCCTAAATCTGTCGGCACTAGCACAGACGGATAAGCGGATACGTTGTAGGTACAATGCCAATAGACAGACATCCAACAACATGAGTGGATCATCAGAGATAAATGGCTGAAAATCTTTTCAATATTCCACTTGAGCTGGTTAGTATGAAAGACATCACATTTTAGTTGGGAGACCTTGGTTCAAAGTTCAGATAGTCATAATTATAACTTTATTCCTGTTCATCACACAATACTACCCAACCTACTTGACGTAGTAAACACAACAGAGGTAGTGGTCACACACAACCAAAGTTGGTAGTACTGTGTCCTCTCTTTACAAAGTCATAATTTCAGCAAAACCTCATCTTTGTCATTTGTTTTCTCTCTTTTATAATTCTTAGTTATCCCAAACTCTTATCTTGGTCTTAATTAAATTTTGCCAATATCAATCTGCCTTTGAATTGGTAGCCCCTTGACGTAGTCGTTATCGACCGTAAGAGAGCCCGTGTTTAAAAAAGAAAATGGTTTCCAATTACGTTTATTTAATTAACATAATTTCCCTTGTCCCCAAATACTACTTGACATGGCCCAGGTACTTCAGCGTTACTATTAATAATGATTATAGCCTACGCACTAAGAATCCAACTAGTCTAGGACTATATTCTAATTGTATTTTCGTTGACAAAGTGTTCGACAGAAGTGGCAGGTGGGATGAAACATGATTGAAAATTGGTCTTCAAACTTGTGTCAGCCATCGAGATTCTTGTCAAGACATTAAAACCAACAAGAACAGTTGAACAGAAGCCAAACACACGAGTTCGATGGGATGGATGAGAAGTACAAGGAACAACCATGATAAGATCGTGTTCTTCCGAAGGTCGTGGCAAACCGCACATTTTGGCTTGTAGGTAATACTCCCTACTGCCTGTAGGACCAAAATATACCTTGATTCTCTTCTCATTACTAAAATCTAAGTCCTTTGTTATATGATGAAAAGGTAATCGAAAATAAATTACCACATTTAGGTGACATCTATTAGCATTTGGTGTAGCTGATGAAGTTTCATTAGCCTTAGTTCCATAAATTCAGGATTCCACATGGAACACGATTGAGGCTCTGTCCGAATAGTGATCTTTATCTCTGACGAAAATATCGGCTAGGTTCTATCACTTTTAATGTCATATACTTGTGGATATCACAGAATGTGATAAGCAAACGTGCCACTGTGACTCACAGGTTGTTGACAAATTCTAGGAGCACACGGGTGCTCATGAAAAATATGAATACGAGGTTTAACATAGTCATTTAATTTCGAATGCACTATATTTGTTGTGATTTCTACCATCTTTATGCATATCATTTTATTCTAATTCTAAAAATTCTAATTAATTAAGCAAATGAACATATCTTGGTGATGAAGCAATGTCACTACCAAGTGTTACAGGAAAACAACTTTACTATCGCCAGTTATTCTAAGCAGCTTATTAATTTGCAGATTTAATCTTCACAATTTTCAACAGGGAAAAATAAGAACACGCGAGAAATTTGTGGAGAGTAATTTCTCATGTTAGTGCCCAATCTTGCTTAACTGGAGTCAGTGACACATGATGACGCGAGAAAAATTCTGGAAAATGCGAAAGTAAAATAAAGCAGCTTTTTAGCTACTGCAACGATTAAGTGATTTAAAGGAGCCTGGATACTATAGAGCTTAGGTGTTTAAGAGGTTACTGCTTTCGTTATCAATAGTGAGCGATGAGACAGTTACCGACTTTTAATAATTTCATAGTGGCCGCCGTTTTTATTTTAGGTTGTAAGTACTATGTTCTCATGAAAAATAATTTTAAAAGCAGCAAGCGTGGCCACATTGTACTATATTTTGCTTACTATCTCAGCAGGCACATTAAGGTACTAATAAATATAGCTCATAAATGACTGTAAATGACAGCATCGAGAGGATGGTCGGATAATAATGACCGAAGAAGAATGATATCGTACCAGATGGGTGCATGTGTGTAAAAAGCTTGTACTATGGACGTTTAATGTTACGTCCACTGAGCTCTATCAAGATTTTAATGTGGATCGGATACAAACAACACCGAAGATGACGGAACGTCTGCCATGCTTATTATAGATATTTAATAGAGAAGTGATCATAAGAGACATGATCCACGATTTACCAACTATCAATTGCAGAAGATCTCTTTAGTAACTGTATACGTTTCTCTACCATAAACATTGTCTAGCAAAGTTATATTGTTACAAATTGCAAATGATGCGATTCTAATGAGTAAACAAACATATAAACTAGTTCTAGGATAATAACATGCGGAGTATTATCGAGTACATCGAGTATAATTCTATGCTTAAATGACAAAGGTAACATCACCCTTCGCCATATTAACGGTCACAAATGATGTTTATTATTTTTTACCAACCTAAAATAGAGGTTTTGTCTGGGATAAGAAGGCACGTAAAGTTACCTTTCATCATCGTTAGGTTATGTAGTTAAACTGGTTTTGAAATGAAATGTTTTCTGCTGGAATAGTAATTACTGGAGCAAAGTAATTTTAATAGACTTACCTAAACCACTAAATTTAAAATCCAACATTTATCTAGTGAACCGCTGTATATAATGCGAATTCACACAACGTTTTAGCTGTAACGCAATGTAAATTAAACAAAATAGTAGAAATGATAAAAGCTACCCCCGTCTTCCTAGCATCCATGAAAAAGGATTAGCTAAAGAAACTATTTGTGACCTACTCAACTACCCTCTGCAATGATTGAAAAACGTGATGATCATTTGCTAGGTCACCCTAACCCATAGACAAGAAGCTAACACAGATTTGTGAAATACAGCAGGCACTTTTTAGTTGCAATTCATCTTCGTTGTTGTGAATTTAGCCAAACAGTGGTAAAGCAATGACAAACTTTAACAAAACGTCACTTAAGAAGGCAACTGAGGAACAGGTATGGTAATTGGTCAATGATTTTACGAACTAGGCACACTATCAAATTAAATTTCCCACTACCTTAATGAAGGTATAAACGTTAGTCATCACACTTAAGACACCTGTTTCCAGCAGTTCAATTGGAATTCCATCAAGGCACGGTGATTTGCCCATATTAATTTGCTCGATAAGCCTAATCACCTCAGCAAATGTAACCTAGACATGAATTTATCAACGTACATGCATGTATTTAGACATAGCAACAGTAAAATTATCATTTTAATAAAGGACTTTGGCTCGTTTAACAGCCATCACAAGACTGGATTTGGTGTAGACATTGAAGTCCACAAACTCGTTGACATCTCATTGAATGTGTCTTTTAACGACGTTGTCCTTATTTCCCTGTAACAAGGTTTTACACCATTTAGTTATTCCCGCCTATTTCGATTGCCCTGTGAAATGAGACCAAAATATAAATTGGAGCTATTTGACCTTATGCAGCACCCGTTACTGTACTTTCATCTTCCCAGGATGCTGCCATTTGTTCTGTGCCCTTTCTACAAATCTCCCTGCCATCTCCACGCGCACATTCTAAGAAAGATGCGGTTCGTGTTACGTTTACACCTATATACATGTATTAAAACAACGAAGAGATAATACTGCTTGTCAAAAATGATTTTTAGCATCATGACAAGACAATATTTTCAAAGTGCGCCTAATATATATCATTTATACTTGCTTGGTATGTTTATGTAAAACTGGTACACAGCCTTGGCCGTTTGCAAGTGGTTGATCTTGACGACTGTAAGATAGACGTGGCGAGGAAAAGTCTAATATTTTCATTAAAAAGGAATTTATAGAAAACGTTTCCTCCTTTTGATTGATAAAAAACACGAGCAAAAAGTTGTGTCCAGTCTACGTTTAGTTGATCTCAACATGGAAAGTATGTGGTCATTTCTTTTAGAGTTTTCTTCAGTTGTGTGTAACGTGGAGTCTGTTGCTAGGATTGATTAGAGTTTGTAAATTATTACCTTAAAGCTTCCTTCTCCCTGCCAGGCAATACTAATGGCAGACACTCTCGGTGTCCATCTTAAGTTCAGGGATAGTGATCCGTCCTTTAGCTGCCATCCTGTAAAATTCCTTTGCTTTTTAAAAATAGCGAAAGTACGGTATGTACTGAGCTTAATAACAATCAACAGAGAGACACCGAGCTGGAAGTTAATTGAAACAAACGGACAATGGACTAAGAGCCCAGTTCGATATTTAGAATATAAATAGTGAAAATCCGAGGTTCCAATGAGTACACAACTACCAGAAATAGCTTTGCAGCACAAGGTTTCCTATGATAAACTCTCGTGATTTCTTTAGAAATGATGACATGCTTGAATAACTCTCTAGAAATATAAACTGTTTCCTGAATAACCCAACTGAACAGACTTTTTCCCTCTCCTGTTAATGATGGAATGAATCCATGACAAAGGGAACACAGAATGTACAATTAATTTATTCCTTTAGATCTTAAGGAAGCTCCTATTTTCTTTTCTGATGTAGTATACTCTCTTCAATTCTTGAAGAGATTTTTTCTGTTGCTAACCTAAATATCTGTTGGCACGCCTATTTTCGTCACTTCCCATAGAAGATCGTTATTGGACTGAACAGAAAGACAGATCTTACATTCAAGTTAGCAACCTTCATGCCACACTTAAAATCTTAGTGCTGGAATACAAGGGTTGATGTTATCACTCCAACTACATCTACAGTTGACATTTTACAAAGATTGTACGCAGAAAGATTAAGAAGCTACTTTCCTGGCTTACAATATCTTTTAAAAGTTTAAACTATGTGTACCAATCTTGAGGAATGGAGATCGTCAATTACAGGCTTTTGATGCGGGCGTAGGTATTACGAACAAAGCTGTATTTGAAAACTGTTTCGTATTTCCACTGGGTTTTTTTCATTAGCATGGGAAAACGTGGTATTTCGTGTTTTTACAATTGTTGCTTTCTCTGCGTGTTCTACTTTTTCGCTTCTCAAGGTTTGGTTGGAAGAGAATTCTCACGGAAAAAGCAATCCGCGTAACCACTAGTTTAAATGCTGGATTACCAGAAAAAGCTTATACTTGCCGGGAACTCTGTTATTGTCTTTTGTCTTCCGGAAGTGTAGGCTTTATGGTTTTGGAAGTAGAATTTTCGGTAATGGATAATGATAAAATAGAATATTCCTCGCTAGCCTGAGTGACAAGAGTTTTTACTGTTAATTGGATTTATCACTTTCTTTGATAAAACTACTCTTAAGCAAAGTAATGAGACATATACACTTATTTCGACCACAGATCAGTAAATATGTGAAGAACTTTTTTGATTGGTTTCTACATCATGCTACAATACGTTGTGGATATGTCACAGATAAGAAACATATGGTCAACTATTGTATGTTTAATAGTTTCGGATTATGCAGGCTACATTTTGAAGGGTAGGCCATGGATCGAATTTATCAATATAAAAAGGTGGCCTAAACTAATTAAACATATTAGGAATCTAAGAATCATTATCTGCATTGTCGTGTAGCTTAAAGTTTTCGTACCGCTGTTGCTTCTGAGTATTGCATTGATGTATTTAATCATGTAGGATGAAACTTGTAAATAAGTGGCTTAGTTTTCTTTAGGTGTTTTCTGCTTATGATTTTCGTCAAGGAAGAGTCGATCATGATGAAAACAATCTTACAGGAACCAAGAAGCAAATTGTGGACTTTCTAGATATACTGCTTACCTAAATAAACTAATTGTGATGCCTATGCAATAACGTGGTCATAAAAATGTACACTTTTGCGCTGCCAGAAGCTAATGGCTTTGAAATTTGAAAAACTGAATAACTATTCCTACTGCAATTAGAATACTACATCTCCGTTTTATAAAGAGTGTTGATTATTTCGAACGGCCCATAATGACAGTTAAAGTAAGAATAATACAACAACAAGTATAACAGAAAACGATACATGACGTCATTCATTGCTATTTAACGTCCGAAATTGTACTATTTTTTTGTCATCCTAACTTGTGGGAAAAGGTCTAGTGCATTTGGACGACGACTTAAAAATACTAATTTCTGGCTTACAGTCTTCCTACCATGACGTATTTTAATTTTTTTTGCTAGTTTCTTCTTAGTGTCTCATATTTAGCAGTTCCCAAGAAAATTAAACCTAAACATTTCCTTTCACATTGTACATCTTTTATCTTATCCAGCGTCATTGTCAGTTGTTTCAAAGTCATCTAAAATTGTCTTTTACCTTGAATAGAGAGATCCCACATTTAATTATGGTTGAGTGCTCATGTAGACTTCCGGTAATTCATACTGTCGTTCATCTTTCATTTCACAAAAGACCAAATTTCACAGAACAATTTCGTTTTTAAGTAGTTTCGATCGTTCTGCCCACCCTTAGAATCAACAACCATTAGGCAATAGACTGAAGCCTTTAAGAAGGAGACCATTAAAATAATTAGGTAGTTGAATTGTCTTCAGTTGGTCGAGCGAAGATTTATATCTTTTAAGAACCACAGTGTGAAAAGCGAGTGCCCTCAATAGTGGTTTACTTACTTTGGTTCATATTATTTAAGGCACGAGAATCAAATGTAAACGTTGCTTACCAGTGCATGAGCACTACAGTATTGGGAGCTTTTGTCCTTTTACTGCGACCCCCGGCAAGCCTTACTTAAATGTCATGTTGTTCTTAGAGAGCAGTTTATCTGTAAGATGATAGCGATTTTTTGTTCGGTTGACTTCTTGAGGACTTTACAACCAGGATTAATAATCAGAGTCAGCAATTTGATGTAACTTACCTTCTTAAAGTATCTGACACCATCATCTGGATTCCACGAGAAGCAAGACTTCAGGTCGACCAGAGTTGTTTGATGCTCGGGAAGATTAAAAGGGATGTTAACATGGATCTAACTGGGAGTGACAACGGTACGGTTTTTGTTTGGAGATTTTTGCAATTTATGATTTTAGCAAATTATAGTGGATAGTGTTTTTATTTTGATCAGATATATTCTGAGGAAAGGAGTCTATTGCATTTTTGTTACTTACAGCAAAAACAGCATTATATCCTTTCCTCTCTTGTATGGGATACGTAAATGATACACAGAGTTGTGGGGATGCTATTTAAACAATTGTCTACAAGTGCTCGGTTGAAGACATAGGAAGGAATACATCTATTTAAATTCACTTGAATAATTGTCAGAAACTACAGTGATAGACAGTCGGTTGCATTTTATCTATGAGGAATTTGACGCCATCCTTGTTTCTTTGACGTACACGTGAGTTGTACATATGAGGCGTGTGCAAAAGGATTTAATCCTTAGGTAGATACAGTAAGAAAAGCAGCCAGGCGTAAATGTTCATTCCATCAATTACATTTAGGTCTGAAACAATTCAACTTAATGTCTAGTGTTAACTTGTAAGGGGAGTCCCCTTGCATGCAGCCCACATAAGTCGTGTTTAACATGCTGAGCATTTTAATTAAGTGGCTTGTTGCTGGTTATAGCAATTTGTCAACAATATAAATTAGTGATGAACTCCATTACTGTTTTATATCGGCTTTTAAAATGCACTTGGTGTCTTTGGGAGATACGTAGAATTTGCATGTTATGTGTGTGTAGAATATACAAAATGAACATAAGGACTGAGCTTAACGAGATAAGCCCACCCCACCACAGCACTATTGTCTTCCCGAACGAGAAAAAACATAAATAAAAACAGATCATAAGTGTATTTCCTTGCTTATAGCAGACTTGTCATTGTAATTGCCGTGTCTTGGGACATTGGCTGCCACAACCACCGAACCCTTTCTTTTCTTGGCCAGATGTAGAAGGCCTAATGGTTTTATTCTATTACCAAGCCGATCACGTATGTTTGACTGGAATGTACTTCTCTTGCTCTTTTCCCCTCTATTCTCCTTATCAACACTAGCTCGTCCCACTCTTCTTGCTTTATAACGTGCTCCAAGACGTTTAGCTGCCTACTCAAAATAGTCCCCATCAACTGTCATGTTGTGATTTGTGATCTGTCCAAGAAATTCTTAAAATCCTACGTAAGACCCACATCTGAACAGCCTTCAACCTATCTTGCATTTGTTAGCTCACTGTCCATGTCTCACACCCGTACAGTAGCACTGTCCAGATGTATGCCTTCAATATTCTTAGCCTTGTGTCTAAACTTAGCTTTCGATTAATAATAACGAGTTTTAAGTTGTTAAAAGAAGACTCGACTGTTCCAATTCTTTTCCTTATCTCATAATAGCATCTGCAATTTCAAGATACCCCACTATCAAGGTAGTTGCTGTATCTCTATATCACCCAGCTTGATGTGACATTCAGGGGGATTAAATTGCTTAGAAGCTACCATTACAAACGTTTTCTTGCAGTAAAGTGTTCATGTTTCGCAGAAAACAGTCAAGTATATTTTTGTTCAACATTATGAGAAGGATTAGTAGTAGCGAGTAAAGATGCCAACTCAGCGAAGGCAATTTTGTCATTAAAACAACTAGCGTTTCCTTGTAAAAAGTTACTTAATGCTGTTGTATTTTTGTTTCGTGAAAACCCTACAATTCTCAATTAGAGCTGAAATCTGAAAAAGAACAATTAAGCATTATCAGGTCTCATATTTGCAAAAATTATCTTGTTGTAAATGATAAAATGCTTGAAACAACAGTTGAACCGATTGTCCTAATAAATTGTTTTGGGTAAGAAAGTTGCTTCAGAGCATTATTAGTACGCAACCAGGGCACAGTGTAGAGGACAAAATGTGTGCAGAACTCACCACTAAGCGAATTTCCCATGATACAAATGCGGCTGTCGTTTAATATCTAGAAGCAATAGCATAAGTAATTACAGGAATACGTGAGCAATATGTTGCAACCCATCGAAAAGGTTATCAATACCAAAGACTTGTTATTGTTCTGACAACCAAAGTGGTTTACAAATAATATAGCGAACAGAGCCTAGTTAATATATACAATCAATTTAAGGTTTACAAATTAAAGATAGGATGATGAAAAATTACATTTCCTAATACAGTTACTTAACCTTGGTTTTCTTTTCTATCAACTAAAATTGAGTTTGTGTTTTGCTGTGTCGTCTCGTGCTCGTTGGAAATTTGGTTTGCGGTTAAGTTAGGATCCTCTGTTACTTGTATGTGCCAAGGATATGTTAATCTCTAACTTGATCATTATGGGTTGCCTCGTCAAGTGGAGGAGATACAACTTCCGAGTTTGTTTGATTTTTATCTACTTTTGGTCTGTTTCCTTCCGTTTAAAGTAAAACCAGTTATATCGTGGTTTGTGGTTACTTCTATGATCAAACTATGAAAAGTCACCCTGGGTGGTAACTAATAACAAATGTTTACAAGATTTATGTATGTGATTTATCATAATGAAATATGCTCACTATAACGCCAACTATTGTATATTGCATGGCTGCATACTAATTGTTATTAAGTGGTGAATTACTAACAAGATATGCCTTTTATTGTTGTAGAATGAAGTGTAACGTTACCTGAGTTCTCCATCAAAATTGCAAAATAAATGTTATCAAGGTCAAAACCTTAATAATGCTTCTGAGCATTAAATTCACAACAACAAGATGCAGTAAAATCCTATAACAGAAGCAATTTCTACAAAATCGTTACAATGGCCTCCTAACTTATCTAGCCGAGATCGCCCTGAAACTGAGGTAAGCTAAGCATTAGGGGTAGAGGTTGATCGACTAATAATGTAAGGAGGGCCTTCAAAAAGTGACCGCTCGAAGCTAAGATTATTGATTTTCATGATTTGACTTTAATTCCTTTAGTACAACCGCCCTGTTCTCATAAATACTACTTTCATTATTATTATGAAATCACCACCAAGTGTTCGATAACAAAATACGAATTTAATATACAAGATATTACATTGAAGACATCAGCTTTAAGTAAAATATTCTAAAACTTCAAATATTCTGCTGGCTTTGGAGTAAACAACAATTTACATTAACTCCGCCGAGTAATGTGAGCATATCAGTAACAGAGACCAAAAGACACTTTCACATTACTCCCTAGTAAATTATTTTCAGTTGCACCGTACCACGTTCCCTAACAGCTCATCACCATAACGACTATATTGTGAGCACGTTTTATAAGGAAGTTGACAGGAGATATATTTTTATATTTATGGAGATTAGAATCACAAGTTTTATTCTTAAAGTCCTTTTTTACGTCAATATGAAAGAAAACACTTATGACGCTCGCTTTTAAGGAAGTCAGTCAATCGGTGTTGTCAAGTAACAGCCAACCACATGGTTGACTGATAGCGCCTTTTTGTTAAAAAAATCACAAATAAATATCTGTTTTGTTATTAATGATTAAAATCAAAATTTATACACTATGATTTTATTGCATGGAAATATAAGATACCTGTGGACGATATTACGATAAACAAGTGAATGCTAAATATATTTGGAAAAACAAAGATATACATAAAGGCTTACGCAGTCGAAATTATTTTGCAAAAAAAATCCACGAAAAATCCACAAGAAATGTAAGAGGTTTTTAGACATGGAAAACCGTCTATTCAGCAGTCTATGTTGTGAACATAGGAATGCTCTGACATAGTGTACAATTCTCTATGCTGACCAACGATGTCCATCTCTACATCGTAGATTATAATCACCAAGTTAGAGAACGAGTTTTAAGTTCTAATGTTAAAATTTGATTTATCAAATTGTATCGAACTTCTGAAACCAAACTCACCTAGCAACGTACTTTCCACACAACCAAAACTATAGTACACGCTTTTTTCGGACCACTAATCTGAAATGAGCTTTGATGATGCTTACGTTTTCGTGAAAGTCAGTCTAAACTGGTGTTTTGATAGCGTGTAATTGTACCAAGCCTTTTTGCCAAGAAATTGCTTGCAAGCATGACGTTTCGCAATATCAGCATTTTCTGCGGTTAAAAGTTCTCCTTCTCCTCGGTGGACTATTTTTTTAATAAAACGCCAGCTGACGTCTTCTGAGGTATGATGTCCACCGAAAGTAAGGAAGTTGACGGAAGGGGTACCAGTAACAGGCATGGGTTTGTTGTGCTGTAGATGAATCGATTTCCAAACAACATCAGTCCAAACATTTAAGCCCAGATTCCACTGAACGAGTTTTTGGCACCAGCTATGCGAAGATAGAGCAGACTTTATAAAAGTTGAAAAATTAAAGTACAAAAACAAACGTGAAGTATGGGATGACCCGGGGGTGGTGCTCCTTTTTTTGGTTAAATATGTACCTGATAGTACAGTAGTAGTGCTTATAAGAAGCATGTATGTCGTGATCTCCATCAGATGGCCACGTTATTGAACGATTGAAATCACAGCATTTTGTACTTAGAATTCCAGATCTATGATCATTTCATGACACGCTAAATTGACAACAGCGGAAATAAAAGCACAAGTGACATTGTTGACATCTTGAAAAATAGACAGTAAATCGCTATCTCTTCCTCTCATCACAGGATGTTTTTCTTTTGTCTCATTTACGTAAACGTTCATGTCATAATATTTGATGGAGCTCCATGTCATTATATACATGCTTTTATTTCACTCATCAGTTGAGCATTACTACAATACCGGTATTTAAGAGGAGCCAAGACGGGCCGAAATAGCGACCCTTAGACTCAAAATCCTTCATTCAAGTCAACATGCCATGGCGATACAGGGGTTTGGCGAAGGACATTTCATGTCCTTTAAAGTACACCGGTTTTACTAGGAAAGAGGCATGCTCTTCTTGAGGCTTCAGCTTAGAAATAAGTACTATTAACTTGTTGAACTGGTTTAAATTTATATCTACATACAACACGATGTAAAATAAAATTACACCTATGTGTCCCATGAGTATTTTCTAAGAATAACATTTTCGTATCTTGGGCAATGAGGAACTTGGCTATCTGTGTCTCACGATGTATCATCGGAATGTGCTGGTTAAATTGTTGTTGCCAGTGAAAAGAGTCATCAATCATTTAGATATTAATGAAATTTAATGGACGAATGTATTCACCCACTTATGCAAGTCGAATATTTTGTGACAAAATCAGTCGTGATGACGTGTCCACAGAAGAACATCCTATTATACGAAAATTATATGCATTATATGAACACTGAAAAAACCTTGAAATGATGAAGAAGTAGTATTTAAACGTTAGAAGTAGACTTTGTATTTACCATGCCATACTTGCATAGTGGGCTTTTTAATGCGAGACAAACGAGTGTATAAATCTCAACAATGGAAACAAGTAAAGTTAAGAGAATTGAAAAAAAAAACAGAGATAAGATCCAGCTGATTCAGCTTTAGAAGGGGCAGAAAGGACTTTAAAGAAGAGCTAAAAAGATTTTAAAATTCCGAATTCTGATACTCCTATAGATTTAATATAAACCGTGAGTTACAAAAAGTGTGGCAGACATGAGAGTGTGAAGGAAATTTACTTTTTGTGCTCAGTTGCAGGGAGCCAGACCCGATGTACTGCTATTTAGAAGTCAATACAGTACAAAACTTTTAGCCTGTCCTTTAATTAATATTTATCAACCACCTTTTGTTGTTTATAAACATCCTTTGAAAGGTAATCGTTTACACTACCAGACCCTACGCTGCTACCTTTATTCCTGTTTTCTGTAGTTTTGAAGTCATATCTAAGACTTTCATGTTATACGTTAAGTACCTAGGTAGAAGAGAATTTCCATCGCTTTTCAAATTTCATTGAGTGAAATCTTCACTGGAGGGGAACTTTTTTTGTGGGTTTTTTTTTCAGCATTCTGTGTCAGTGTTTAAAGCCGAAACGAAGTACTTTTACTAAAAAGAGACACTGCATTGGCAACTGTACTCTAATGTCCTTCGTTTCTCAAATTGGCCAATTGTTACTAAACCTTTGGATATCCGTTCCCACTCTTTAAGCTAAAATAGGTTGACAGCAACATTTTGTTTGAGAAGTCCTGTTTCTAAGTAATTTAATGCTTTCTTAGATATCAATGCTTGTTTGTCTGATGTTATGCTCGTTGTTAATAGACTACTTGCTTTAGCCTTAACGAATTCCCTCTTCAAGAAGTACACAATGCCTTAGCGGAGATGGGAAGTAAGGCTCTAATCTAAAGATTTTCACTAAAACATTTTTATTCTGCAAAAAGTAGTTCATCTGATCAGCCACTACTTCTAGTAGAGGTCCTTGCCTGTAAATGGAACAGGATATAAATCCTTTTTGTTATTCATGTCTGATTTGTCTCAAGGTCTATGTCCGATATTATTTTATTGACTGCCGACAACAGTTCATGTGACCGTTAAGATTCATAAAAACAAAACTTGCCAGTGATGAGCAGTTGGATTAGTACCTTTTCTTTTCTGCAATCAAATTTTATTGCGACGCTAATGGTGTATTCTAGACACCCTTATCTCAATCTGTACTTTCGCTTGACTTTTAAGAATGCTAACGATTTCAGCAATGTGAATGACTCTTTCCCTCGTTTGCAACGAGAATGAACTAAGACCACACGAGAGCGAATGACAGCAATTGCTTAGAATGGCATAATAATACAATCAATCGTCTTGATGAAACTTCAGAATTAAGTGAGTTGCAAGTCCACTTTGTGCTTAATTTCAACAATAGTTCACTGTTCTTATTAAACAAATCCATATGACGGACTGTTTTTCGCAATTTAGGAGATTAGATTAAGATTTGCTTTAGCTGCTCAGCTTAGGCCGATTAGAGCTGATTCCGTTAGCAGGAGGAAAAGGATCCTCATTACAATTGTTGACGAGATATCGATGTTGTTTATTTATCTGTATGGTGTAGACACTGTAGATTTCCATTCCTTCCCGATTTAACAAAGGGATATCAAATCTAGGAGTGGACATTTTGTCCTCTTTACGGACGAGGCTTTTCTTGAGTCAATACTGCTCCTTTAGAAGAAGCTGACTAGGCAGTTGGCAAAAGGAATCCTCATAAATCCTTTTCGAGGATATTGAGCTTTGCAGATTGAATAAGAGATACAAGGCGACGTTATCGAAGTTCATTGTTCCCTAATCAATCCTGTGTTCTGCTGTGTTCTGCTTGTATTTAAAATGTCATACACAGTACTTTGTATTGTGGCACTGATGAAATACCCTGTGGTTTCTGGTTATGGGGTTAGTAAACAGTGCCGTCTCGTAAATATGGAAGAGACGGGAATAACCATCGCATGCTACTAGTAAACATCAATAAACATCTTCAGTCCTTAAAAGCAAATGTCTCCTTGGTAAAGCTGAAAAACGACTTAGCATTTCAAAGCTTAGAGACAGAAGCATAGGTTTGACTAGTAAGAAGAGATAAGGTAAAGGATAAGAAGGCCATTGGAGATAAGAATTGGTAGTTGATACTTAAAGAGCTATCACAATG
>JANTCA010005087.1:0-30321 GCA_024741275.1 Chironex yamaguchii
TTTCTTTATTTTCTCTTTCTTTGTTTCCTTTCTTGTTTATGATTGGCTGGTTTTGCTACATGTTTCGTATAAATAGGTTGCCATATACATATACTTTCCTTTCTGATGTTTCATCTCTGAGGAGTGTCAGCTGAAAAAAAGCTTTTAAGTATGATTTTAGCGCAATGTTGCAAATTTTCAAGGCGATTTTCAAGTTTTGTACTACAAAAAGATTGTTCAAAAACCTATTAATAGGAAACTTAATAGGGTGGTACATCAAACAGACAACAGTTTCACCGTAGATATCCATGTCTAATTTGAGAATATTTAAAAACAAAAGTTCAACAATGGAGCTTTAAATTTTGCAACCTTTCAAGTATATTGCATATATCAGTTTGTAAGCCTACTGTTTGTTCAAATTATATGTTCTCAAAGTACCATTGTGCTTACAAATTTTTGCACCATACCTTTGCGGTATTCAGTTCTCTGCAACATAACTTAGTAGTTTTGTTCAGCATTATAGCCTACAAATTGTCTCTTTAATTTTTGTATCAGCAGTGATATGTTAATAACCATATATTATATATTTGATGAAGGGTTGAAACTTTCTGGATATTGATGAAATATACAGTCTATAAAAAGTAATGTTTCTCAACTACGTCTAATTGTTAAAAACCACACTGACGTCAGTGACGAGTCTTAATTGTACTAGTGTGAAATCACAGGCATCAAGAAAATATTACGTGTGGTTGATAGCACACACAAGCATTTCTTCCTGACAATGTCTGTATGTACAATGCTATTGCTATAGTGATCCTTCCCAAACATACCAGCATCTTTCATGGTTGTGATTGACTTGCAAGGAGTAAGTTTTATATTTTGTAGTAATGAGTTGCAAGTTATTGCCTTGACAACAATTTCCTTTCTGTCTTTTGTTTGCACCAATTTCAGAGTCAGTTCTTCACTTTTTTACCCCCACTGCTATCATCATTGCAGCATACAAACGGAGTACTGTGATATTCTTGACATATATCCATCTTATCTTTCAATACAATATCTTAGGCCATTACAGAATTGGTGATCGTAGTCAATGTAAATGAATGGAAAAACTCTTTGTGGTTGCTGTTAAGGAATTTTTTTATTTGCATGACACATTGGAGTATAAATTTCAGGAATTACCAGTTACCTCCTCCTGGTGTGCAATCTGATTGATGACTCATACAAATAATGCATCACAAGTTAAATTCATAATGTACAATCTAAGGAATACAAAACAGAGCTATTTGATGTATCATTTGAATTAATGTTTATGACACGTTACAAGCTGACAATGTGATACCTGTTGAAAAGCCCTCTTCTGACAATAAATTGACAAGTGATTTTTATCAAAAGTCATAACAGTTTTCACATCATGGAAAGACTGTTTACTAAACCTATCTAATAGCAATGTTTTAACATTGCCCTAAGACAGTGAAAGGTAAGTATTTCAGAGTTTATTGGAAAGAATAATCTTGAAATGTAGCATCTTCTCTGTGGTGCCATATACCAACTGCAACATGGAAGGGACATCAGTTATGGTTATTTATGATTTTGGAAAAGTTCATGTTTTGTTTTCAATATGAACTTTGTTATGAGCACAAAACTTTTAACAATGTTTGGTGAGGGTTGTCTCTTTATCCAACTGTAGATGAATTATTCCATGGGTTGTCAGAAGCCTTGAAGGTCTTAACTGATCCTAAAGCAAAGGTTAGTTGACAGTGTTTTATTTCTTCTTAGTTTTGATGATCTAAATATGCAAGCACACAAGCTTCAAAGTTTGTAGAGTACTATTGCTTCCTGTAAACTGAGTGAATGGAATAAGAGGATTTGTTACTTTATAAGCATTAGTGTAGTTTATCTTGTAAATAAGAAATATTACTACATTACTATTTTAATTGTTTGAAATTTCATTGTTTTCTGTAAATCATAGGCTGCCTATGATGCTGTGTTGAAGGCAAAAGAAGCAGCTAGACTTAGGACTCAAGCTCTTGATGCAAAGAGAAAAAAATTTAAAGAAGGTAGATCTGATTTCTTCGTATTTTTCGATGTACTTTTTGAATCTTTAATCATCTATCCTGCCCAATGTACTAATGGCTGTATTATGAATAATATTATTAGTAGATAATATTAAATGCACTGTGAACATTAAAAATAATAAGCAATGGTGCCGTAGAGGAAATTGATGGAAAAGATGAAAATTGACAACAGGTTGGAAGTTATAGTTACTTTCCAGTTGAAAACTGAAGGGTTTATTTTCAACCACAGTTGAATGAAGGATAAGGCATCAGTTAGCGAGCAGATAAGGAATAATCAAGAGAAACGTAAGAAAAAGGCTTCAAAAGAACACTCTAACTGGGAGTACTTGTGGAAACCAGTCTTCAAAAGTAGTGGGCAATGTTTGAGAGTTTATGCTACTTATGCTACTTGGCGACTTTTTTAGGAGCACCAAGTTATGGTTGCTTTAGACGAGTAAGTTAGTAAAATTTCTTATCCGTAGGGATACCAAATTCAGGAAGTGCAATATTTTTATTAACAGCTCTTAAGTGTAAGTGAGTTTGATTCTTTGCTGCTTTTGTAAGCTATTTTGTCTTTTTTAACACAACTTTAAAGTGCCTTACATTATTTCCTTTCCTTAGATCTTGAAAGTCGGGAAACAGCTGTCAGACAAGAAAAAGAGAGCGATGAGATTACTGAATCAAAGCTTCATGATGAGGTAAGCTTTGAAGTAAGAGTGTAGTAGTAAATTTACTATGAATTCTTGGCATACAGTGACCTAGAGGACAATCAATTGACATAATTTGTGAAACTTTATGTCCTTAGACTAACTACCAATGTATTTACTACTGTTCTAAATGTTCAATAATGTGATTTCATATGCTTCTCACACGAGTTGAAGTAAGTTATTATATCAATTGGTGTATATGGGGTCTTAGGATGCTAATAGTTTAACTTTGTAAATGCTTACTACAAATGTCAGACTAATCATGGAAAAATGCAAACAATGAAACATTCCATTGTATATGTTCTTCATTGACTATGCCGAGGGATTTGATTGTGTGAACCACTGTTTACTCTGCAAAGACATGACCAGGATAACTTTTCCTGCTCACATCATTACACTTCTGGCGAATTTGTATGCTGACAAAGTTGCTGCAGTTAGAATATCTGAATGGTTCACTACAGGCAGGGGATCAAGGCAAGGGTGCATACCATCACCTTTTCTTTTATAACGATTTTGCAGAGGAGATCATGAGGCTGACTAAAGAAACCACACAATCAGTTACCTCTGTTGGGGGCAATAAGATAAATAACTTAACAATATGCTGATGACACCATAATGCTAAGTAGAAGAAAGAATGAACTGCTCCATCTTCTGTCAGATATCCAAAATATCAGTTGTGACAAAGGCCTTCTACTCAACACAAAAAACGCGAAAATAATGGTGTTAGACAAACATAGAACAGATCACAGCAGGTTCCCCTGGATGACCAGCAAATTAAGGAGGTCCCCAGTTTCGTGTACTTTGGCTCCACTATAAATACAGATGGAACATGTGTGCATGAGGTCATCAAAATGCTGGAAACTACCCGAAGCACCATTCAGAAAATGGCCATCATCTGGAAGAGCAAAGATATCAACAGGGAACTGAAATTGAGAGTTGTCAGAACCACTTCTTTTGCTGTCGCAACACATGGCTGTGAATCCTGGACCTTGTCTAGATCCATCCAAAGCAAAGTTGACGCAATTGTACGGAAATCCTGGCAGGAAAAGAAACTGCCCCCTTGGTGCTAGACCAGTTGCAGACTGACTTCATGCTTTGGAAGAAAATAATTTCCAGGAAGCTAAGTTTCTTTGGCCATGCCATCTGA
This sequence comes from Chironex yamaguchii, assembly GCA_024741275.1. Lineage (NCBI taxonomy): Eukaryota > Metazoa > Cnidaria > Cubozoa > Chirodropida > Chirodropidae > Chironex > Chironex yamaguchii. Next base: position 3,888 of record JANTCA010005087.1, read on the forward strand.
CATCTAGGTCTAGAAAAACTGATCATCCAAGGAATGGTCGAGGGCAGAAGAGACAGAGGCAGACCACCAAGATCTTGGTGAGATGGCATCATAGAATGGGAAAACCTTGGCAAGAGCATCACATCTAGCAGAAGACCGGAAGCGCTAGTGTGCCACCATGAAGACCACACCAATCCAAGACTGAAACCTGGAGAACCGGAGCCACCTTACAGAAACAGCGAGAACATGGTCCAATTGGGACTGCCTAGAATCCAGGAAAAGTGCAAATTAATAAGACAATTACAGATCAGGAACGGAAACTTTTGGGGAAAAGAATGTTTCTATGTGTAGTGTTTAGCTCCATATATGTCTTAGAAGGGCTTTTGTTACCCCATTTTCTCTTCTTTTGCAGGAGGCTTCAGAATGGAGTGAAGCCAAAAAGGAAAGATAAAACCCAATAGTACCCTTTATGAAAGGGAATGGGCATCGCCCTCCCACAAGCTTGTTATATCATCTTTGCTTGGCTCAAGTGTCACTGCAGAAGCAGTCGTTTTCCTGGGCAGCATTCTGTGGCTTCTTATACGTGTCTTCCGAAACTCAGCACTATAAGGTTCTAGCATATATATATATAAAATTCTATTTCGATTTTCAGACTACTGTGGTAATTAACTTACTTGATCCGTGCTTCCCATTTTGCTCAGCTCAAAAAAGTCCGACACTATAAACAAAAGACAGATGACGACATCGTAACGTGTACAAAAATGTGTACATCAACCTCTATAAAAGTTAACTTAGACGTAACGTTTCTTCATCTTAGATATATCCTTTTGAGACTTAAGATATTTTGAACGAAACACAGATATTAACGCAATTTCCTTCGCAGACAGTTTTAGCTTATCATTTACTTAGTGTAAATTAGGAGTTGTCATTCAGCTTCACCATTGTTTTTGGATTATTCATATTTTTCAAGTCTTTTGAACTGTTCCTATAGAGGTAGTATGAATCTACATTGTATAAATGCTGACCAATTCCATGTCGTTTTAATCCGTGAAAAGTTTTCAGAAAACAATTTGCTAACCATTGACATCTGGATACTCCACCCTGTCTGTTCAGTGAGTCATAACCCAGTCCAACAAGTAACCGGCATACTTTTGACTTGTTGATTCAATTATTTTCCATTATGGCCAGTAATGGTTTGGCTTTACAAATTATGCCTTTAAAAATATTTTCGAAGTGATGAATTGTAGTGTAAAAGTTTTCACTTGGAGAGTACTCTTCTTGAACCAGATAAAGCGGCTCAGAGAGGAGGGATCTCGACTTCTGAAAGAACAGCAAGAGCTAATTGGAAGTCAAATTGAGAAAGAAAGGAAAAGACAAGCGGAAGACAAGATTACGCCAAAGCTGAAGGTAATTACATGCAGTTTTGGCTTTTACGCAATTTTGAGAATCAAGTGTACTTTTTAAGTGGGTGATTTATTGCTCTGTAATTAGTATGATTAACCTTCTTGACACTATTTATGACAATGCTTTTAAATAAAGTTGACATGGGAAATTTTAGTGTCCCTGCGTTCAAGTCAGTCAGTTCTATTTTCGGCTTTAATGCTAATGATACTTTAAGTGAAATAGCAAAACATGATATGCTATATGAATCAGTGTCTAGAAAAAAATTCATTATGTTATTGCAATGACTTAAATGATATCGCGTTTGCTCACTCTATTTTCAGGATGTGGCTTAATACTGTTTCCGTGTCTTGTTTTAAGTGTAAATTATTACTGTTTGTCGTTTTTTAATATGTTTTTGTCTTCGTAATGGCAACTTATTTCTACAGGTCAAGTGGAAAGTGGATAAGAGGGACCGAGATAATGGGGGTTACAATTATGAAAACCTAATGACATTGTTTGAAAGAGTAAGTTATGTATATGCTTTAGATGAAAGACAATGTATTTTCCTACAGTGCACTTAACGTCTTTGGAAAAACTATTATGTGGATTATAGTTAATAAAGACAAGGTTTGGATAGGGTAGAAACAACCAAAAAAAATGGTTGCTTTGATTGTTTTGAGTGTTTACAGTAATAACAATAGTAAGTGAACATTGTGTGCGAAAACTTGTTTTAACGGGCTTTGTGGAATCTTACTAAGCAACTATGTTGTTGGTTCATGTCGTTATTTGAAAGATAAACAGGAGTATCCACAAGCGTGCAAAGAAAGAACTTCTATTACGACTGACGTCGGAGTGAAGGAATGCTATCGCCATCACCAATACTGGATATCTGAGATTCATGGACCAACTATTTAAGTGAGAGGTCTGTATAGTTAAGTACACAAAGGCTCAATGTCCATGTGTTACTTGTTGCTACTCCTTGGTAAATTTCGAAATAAGCCTTGCTGAAAACTATACACTGTAAAGTCGTCTCTGGGTCCTTTACGTTTATTACCATGCCGAGACTGTAGATATAATGGCTTATCGCAGCAACAGAGGAAGTACGAGGTATGAACGTCTTCTTTTGACTTGCTAAGCTCGTATTACCTTTCGTTATTCAGCCCATATAGAAGTAGACAGGGTGTTCTAGTGTATTAAAAGAAGTGCAATTATGATTCTGATCACCCGAGCTTCGAAATCGGGTCCGAAGCCTGGTTAGCCTTTCATACTGACCAGAAACAATCAGGAAAGGTCAAAGGACCTTAGGTCATTTATCCCCAATTGTTCGCTCACGATACTGAGTGTCAGCCTATTGGTGTTTACTTTTGCGGGATGTGTTTTTATCTGCAAGACAGCCATTTATCGTAGTTCCAGTTGGACGTGGACAGAGTAGACAGACACCCAATAATATAAGTGAATGATCGGGACTGAATGACTTGGATTCTTCTGACAGTAAATATTTAGCTGGTTAGCTCAATAAATAGTCCTCATATTACCTGGGTCACACCCGGGTTCGAAGCTCTGTTTGTGACAGACATACTTTTGCTTGTGTTTATTATTCAAAACTTAGCGAACCATCAATTATACCACGTACAAAAGACCACGATTTACTGATGTGCCATTTCGTATTTTCGTTTGTTGATATACCATTCCACATTTTAATTTTTGATATCCCATTGCAGGTACTTATTTGTTGTTATCATATTGCAGACTTTATTTAATTTGGTGACATCACACTTCCCCGTTCCTATTCTTTGCATCATAGATAGTTTCCATGCGATAGGATTTTAAGGCATCACTTTGGCAGTTACATCTCCAGTCGACAGAAGTGCTTGATTGTTAGTACGTAGATTAGATACTATGGTAGACAAGACATAAGTATAAGACAGTATTAAACCAAATTTACTGAAATGTTGTAGTCTTACGTAGGTGACGCATTTTAATCCATTGTAGAGTAGCTTGATTTCTGCTCTGTTTTATTTTCTACGACGTTGCGTGATACTGTTGTGCACAGATCTACTTCCAACATGATTTTGTCACAAGATGATAAAACATATAAAGTCTGCATTGTTTGATTTTATGGACCTTATCGTTTTCTTTTTAGTATGGCCCTGTTTTGACTTTGGTGTTGTCTTTAAAGAAAAATGGACTAGCTATTGTAGAATATGGAAACAGTGCACACGCCGTAAGTTCTGTCAAGTAGTATGACGTCTTGATCCTTCGGCATCAGCTTTTGGATTGTCATTTATAATCAACTATCTCTAAGTGATATGCGTCTTTAGATTTTACTTCCTCGGTTTCTCTCGGAACTCTGTCTTGTTTAGTAACCATTCAGTACATTTTGAGTAAATTGCTAGAGGCTGCAAAGTGATGTCGTCAAAACACAGTGGTCTCTAACAAGGCGCCGGTTGTTGATGGTGATTTCGCTCAAAAGAATAGCTTCTTGATATGCATTATTAAAGCATACAGAGTAATTTATAAATACTTTTGAAAGCAGTTGTGCCGCTTTCAGTTTTCATTTGTATGCGTTCGTAGTAGCCACCTATGTACATACTCGAGCTTGTCTTTGATCACTGTGCATTACACATCAGTATCCGTGCATTGATTGATTTTTCTTAGAAAATAAGGGAACATCTTCCCTCTTAACTTTTGTCATTAAGTAATTATGTAATTTGTGAATATTTGATTTGAAATTGAGGATACCAGACCACAATGGTCAACTTTTAACAGTGGTTGTGACTGATATTTCATCGTGCCCATTTGCACTAAGCTGGTCTTCAAATCGAAGTCTTGCTTTTAACAGACCATGCAATATAAACGATTTTCGACATTGTAATGCGACGGCGTTATTGTGTAAGGAGAGAATTGTGAACATCTTGTCGCACGACTAAGGCCTTGCAAGACTGTAAACTTTGTTATTGCGGGCCGGGATGATAATTGATATTTTACGTAGTTTATGGTTTAAGATGATTTAGAAATAACTTGCAAAAGGGAGCCGGAGAATAATGAACAAGTTTAGCAAAGAAGCGGCGGCTTTGTCTTCGAAAGTGGTGCTCGACGGATAAATCGTAAGGCAAACTTTTTAACATGGACTCGGTTTAAGTCGAAAATTCGCCTATGGATTATTTTCTCCAAAATGGTGGTAACGTTAAATGTTACATTTTGCATTCAATGTTAATGTTTGAAGGGCTTTGTCCGCATTATTTAGATACGGACATGGATTTTGCGCTGTTATGGTTTGCGATTATTGTAAGAAGTAAAACCACACACTTGGGGTTGCTTTCCCTTTCAGAGGAAATTTCTGATAGGTAGCCGTCCTTCTGGACATGACTGAATCAGCAATAACGCGATCTTTGATTCAGCTTTAAAATTGCGAATGAAGTTGCTGTACAAGCCGAGAGGACTGTGAGGTGACATATGTGTCTTAGTTGTCACTTCCCCACCCACCCCCGCTCGAAATTGATTGGGTGGAAGTTATTACCTCCACTAAGGAGGCACTGTTTTCACCAGACTTTGTTAGTTTGTTGATTGGTTAGTCAACAAAATATATCAAAAATATGGGAACGTATCGTTCTGAAATTTTTATGGTATGTTGATAGCCTGATTGGCTCCAGCCGATTCTTCTTTTGGCATGATCAGGATCAACTCTCGGATTCTGAGTCACTTTTAAACTTTTGATATTAATATCTTCGTAAAACTGCAGCTAGATTCCATATTCGTTAATGATATCTTCATGAAACCACAACTAAGGAGGAAGACATCGCGGAGAAAAGCTCCTTGTTAACATAGCCCAATTAGTACAAGTCTTTTAAACATTCACTTTTGCGCTCTAGGAGTGCTTCTAGTTTGATAAATTATTAAGAGAACAATAATCCATCGTAATTTTTTTAACTATACACCACCCTATACATTGGGTGTCTTGCACACATGACCTATTGACCTGTTTAAATATTTTGGCTATAATATTGTTTGAGTCGATGCCATGAAAACCATCCATTGAAAAGGGTTCTAACAGAGAGTCAGAAGAACTTAAAAGAAGTTTTGAAATTCTGATAACAGAATTACTATCGATATCACAGCAAACATGGTGGCATGTTGTTTACAAACGTTTTCTCAAAATGAATGTTATGTCCTTATGAATGAAAGTTTTCGTGCCATTATTGGCAATTTTTCATTGAAAACATCTTTGTCTTTAGTTCAGTGTCAAAATCTCAACGTATCGTTGAGACTTGCAAACATTGGATCATATATTATGCAGCACCGGTTTCCTGTTTTCAGACCTGGGTGATACGATTTTATGTGTTTGTACTGTTTTCAGGCTCTTGCTATGGAGTTTGAAAAAGGCCTTCCAGAGAACTGGCTCGAAGTCACGTGGCTGGAAAGACCAACCAACAACAAATCGGAGAGTCATATAGAGAAAACGTCTTATTCAGAAGAGGTCATACAGCTTTTAATGTTTTTACTAAATGTTCGTTAGATATACAATGTATATAATATATAGCTAGATGAATAATTAATTTACAATTCTTAGTTTTTAATTGCAAATATGTACGCCGAAGAATGAAGATATTGGACTTCTTGTAGGATCGATCGTATCTCAGGTATTTCAAATTCATCTCTTGCGAGATGAATTTTGACAAAAATAGTGAGATTTAAAAGCATTAATTATTTTTTATGTCAAGCTGCTTACAGATATGGAACATTCTCTACATTCTCTACTGATCCATAAGTAGTTAAGAACTTAAATTGTCGAGGGCAGATGGAATGCGAATGTTGGCAATCTGTAGTGCGCGTAAACATGTGATATGTATGTATAATATGTATACGAAATATGGAGGATTTTGACAGATATAGTATTATAATCAATGGACAGACGTCGTTGCTAAATTTATTCTTCTATTATTGATTTGTTGAGTTATTATACAATAACTATTTTTATTTTTTATGCTAAGCAACGGTTGGTGCACGGCCCATACTTTGCCAATTTTTCATGTCACTGTTTTTAAGTATTGATGAAATGTTGTTCTTTTTAGGCCAATAAATGTACAAATGTCGGTATATCAGATATTGACTTTGAAAGTATGGTGCTGATGAAAATGCGACAGGCTGAAGAGAGAAAGACTGCAGATCGCACTGCTGGGGATCAGCATATCACATAGTGACACTTGTCTAATTGCAACAAATTTGAGCTTCTCGTTTCCCGCGGATGTAACGAGTCTTTAATTCTACCTTTATGAGTCCCAGTGGCAAAAGGATAAAAGAAGGGATTTCATAGATTGCTTACGCTGTTAGAAATTCTGTGGAACCTTTGAAACATCTGATCTCACCCAGCCATCCTCCCTAGTCCAGAAAGCTTATATTTTTTGCCTTTCCAATGACAAACTGCTCATTCTCCCCGACCACTAAAGCGTAACGGACGAGGATAAGATCAGTGTATTTAAATTAGCAGTTATTAAGACCACATGCCATCTTTTTCCCCTCCACAATTTATAAAGCGAAGAGGTATAACTTTTAATATACCTTATAAAGTAAATACTTTGCAGCAATGAGCAGTGAGTTGGCCTTGTATCTGTAATTAGGACATCATGTCGCTATGTGTAAAAGGGGTCTTTATTGTCCCTATAAATATTTTCGTTTTTGTTTTTATAACATCTTGGTGAGCTTGCTGTAATTATTTGCTTAGTACTATCTCGGAAAAGGAATAACATTTCACTGAAGTCAACGAAAAATTACAGGTATATTTTGTCCTCTGTCACACACTTTCATTCACAATATTGACGTAATACCCTACTCCTAGATTGTTGGAAGGACTTAAAAATGAAATGGATTTAATGCTTCTACAATAGTAAATGGCAATGCTTTAACTCTTTACAGTAGCTACTTGTTGTTTTAAGCCAGAAGTAAGTAGCCAGTCAAGATTGACTGTCGTACGAATGAACAAACACGAGCCTGGTCCGTCAGTTTGCTGCTGTCATCTGACCGCTACGCTTACTGTCTCCGTGGAAAGACTCAGTGTCCAAAAGAGTCAATTTAAAGTCTTTTGTGGGGTACTGGAGCTTACCCTGGTACTCTTTTCTTGCTATTTTTGGATTTGCCAATTGTGCCATCGTACTGCTGCTTTTGTCTTTGACCTGCATTCCTGTTGCTTTGTTATTTTATTTTCAACCCCTTATCTCCTTTGTTGTAACAGTGTGTGCATAAAATTTTCCTCGTTATTGAATATTAAAGTTTCATCATTATCATTTGGTGTCTTCTTATGCCGAGAAAGTCGACTGTCATGGTCCGCCATCTGGATCTGCTCTGTGCGGCCCTCTTCATCTCGGTGTAGCTCATTCCTGTCCAATCTTGCATGTTACTTGACAAAGTCAATCTGGGTCTTCCCTGCACGGTCGTGATTCTGATCCTCCCTCCGGTAGTTGTTGTTGCACCTATTTTGCCCTGTAGCTTGTCCAAAGTACTGTAGCTTTTGCCCTGTAGCTTGTCCAAAGTACTGTAGTGTACTCTTGACATTGCGAAGCAACTTTTTGTTCTCTCCTATTCTCTTCAGAACTTCGGTGTTGGCCACTCTGTCTTTATATAAGATCTTCAGCACACCTCGATAACGCCAGACTTCAAATGCCTCTATTCACTTCTCAATCTCTCGGCTCAAGCAGAGTAGACGTTATGTAACGTTTGCGCAGACCTTGGTTAAGCATCCTAGATGTTAGCAGACTGCTCATTTTCTCAAAGGTGGATCTTGCTATTTCTATGCGTCTCTTAGTCTCCTTTTCATATCTACCATCCCTTGTTATCAGATGTCCCAGGTATGTAAACACTTCAACTTTTTCTAAGACCTTGTTGTTGACTTTTATTTCAATGCGTTGTGCCTCTTCCTCACTACTGACTACCATGATCTTAGTATTCTTGATGTTCATTCTCAGGCCATACGGCTCGCTAATGTCACTGGTTTAGTCTACAATTCTTTGTAGTTTCTCGGGACTGTCAGCCACGAGAGCTGTGTCATCAGCATAACAAAAGTTGTTATAATTCCGTCCACCTATGGCGCAGCCTGGTAGTTCTTCGATTGCTTTGAATATTTTCTCTCTGTAGTTGTTATAAAGCTATATTTAGCACGACATACACTTGGCAAACTCCTCTCATTTATAGGGAATTTTTCAGACATGCCTCCTGCTAACCTCACTGCAGCCTGCTGATTCCAATATAGATGTCAATTCAGGTTAGTATTTTTGACATCAGCCCCCAGGCTTTGATACCTCCTGATTATCTCATGATGGTAAACTGTCGAACGCTTTTTCATTATCGATAAACAGATGTTTGTTGCATTTGAGGAACTTGCCACAGACTGTTCTCAGATTGAAAAGGCCTTGTCTTGTTCCCATTCGTTGTCTGAACCCTGTTAAAGCTTATGGATTCAAAAATTTCGTTCATAGATTATTTTTTTCTTCTTAAAAACCATTAGCCACTATCCCAGGGAAATCTCGGAGGCTGAATTTATGTCAGTCTTGCGATCCACCAAAAGTAAATTTTTGACATCATTGCATGATGGGAAAAGTCCACAGCTTTCGGGAACTCTAAAACACTGCAGCAAAATATGCACAGTTTTCTTGCGTGTTCACTGCTTGTGTGTTGATATTAGCTAGTGGGTAGTTCAAGAGAGCAATAGGAAGGCAAGGATTAAGTATTTTACCAAAAAAGTAATGTGAGTCAACGTGGAAGATTTTCATTTGAGACATTAAACAGAGGTAAAGACTTCCAGATATCTGTTTCAGTAAATGTTTAAGATTCGATGTTAACTCTCTTTTGAGTCATATGGGAACCATTTCATTTCCTCTGTTGATTAAGCGATTTGCATGGTATCCGGTCAATTTAAAAGCCACCTATCAACCCGAAATAAAATATATTTTCATTCTTTAAACATACGTGCGCCTGGAACATCTGGAATTTTTATCTGTCTACTTATGTTGCCCTTACTTTTCCGTTGTTAGTCTGATGATGCTATTGGAGTAGGCTTAAATTGGATATCACTATACAACGTCACTGTTTAACTGTAGTATTTTGATAGCATTCACATATCCTTCAAGAATTTGCAAGAATGGCAAGTGTTATATTGAATATTACTTATGCATTCCCTCAGCTCGAAGAGAAGGACAACAATATCGAATATTTTCGGATTTGTGCGGAGCTGTTGGTTCCTATTTTTGGAGTCAGGAAACGAATTCATATCTACGGAATCCCTGTTGCCTCACGGATTATATATGACCTGGGTTTATTTTCTAGGTCATAGGATGGCGTGATTTCTTTGTTGTCTTGTATGCTCGCTCTTATGCCATATAGAATAACAGAGGGTTAAAATTGTGTTACTTTTGTTTGTTCTTTTCTTTATCGGTTTTTTCTCTTGGTCTAAAACTCGTCTAACGTCAACTGTCTTAAGTTCTTGAACAATCTTTGTGGTACAAAACTTGAAAATGGCCTTGAAAATTTGCGACATTGCGCTAAAGGCATACTTTTTTCGTCTGACACTTCACAGTATGAAACGTCACAAAGGAAAGTAACCTTACAGTCTTCTAAGTTTATAACATAGAAATGAACCTACTCGCTCTGTTTTTGGTCAATTTAAATGCACTTTTTTACCACAAAATTTAGCATTGTCGTCTGTATTCTGACGAATTTATGTGATCTGTCTCAGGTGGAAAGCTTTGTTAAGAATTGTTAAGTTTTGTATAATAAGGAAACCTTTCAGATCTTATCTAAGACAATATTTAAAACTACTTAAAGATTTAGAAATTCGAAGTCGTAAAGGATACAAATTTGTAATGCTTGTGAATAAAAGTACTTTTTTCTACCCAAATATGATGTGTTTGTTGCATAATCACCAGATTTGGTGGTCAATTTTCTTACTCATTGAAGGAAAAATGTGTTGCATACTGTAAACGGAGAAAGTGTGTTGGTGAGCCACTGCGTAACTGAATCAATGCTAACAGAATCCACAAGATCTTTTCCGATGGTCAGAAGAATGAAGACTTACAGTGATGGGAGGACTAGTTCCTGGAGAAACTCGGCCTTGGGACGTCTTTTTGGATAGGGTAAGACCTCACTTGCGCCATATTTTGAAAAACTCCTACGATTCCGGGCTCTTCTATTTAAACTCAGAGTATTACGTTGGAAAATGGCGCAAAATATTTTAAAACAATTTTTGGTGGGCCAATGAATAGGGGGCATGAAACTCTTACTCCTCTCTCTGCGGTCCATGGTCTTACGGAAAAAAGTTTAGAAATAACAGTATAGATAAATGCCCATTATCTGATATCGGAAAGACAATGACGTGCATGAACCGTAAAAATATAAGCTTTCATTAAACAAAATAACGTGTGAAAATTGAAACTAGACCAAGTCAATGACAATAGTAATCAATGAAATTTAAAATTTCTATTTTTATCACCCTTTTGAAGAAGATAAAGATCCATCTGCGAAATTTTGTCATGTCATCGTCATCTAACGGAAAGTTTGGCATGCACCACCCTGGCTTTTCATTAGCATCGATACTGTATCATCTTGAATCGAGTTCAACACTCAATCTTCTTTTCGGGTTTTTCTCGACTTCTGTTGCCATAACCAGCAGCCACCAGCAACTTGTCATATGTCCCTCTGCTTAAACGTGTCCAACAAAAGGCACTTTCCTTTTCTAGAAAATTGTTGCTAATCGTTCTTTACAGATAACTTTACTTAGGACCAACATAGTAGTATTTTTCAGCCCATTACAGAGCATATGACGATAGATCTATAAATGCAAAGCTCCGACCTTTTAGTCCATTGTTGTAGGAACCCAGTACCCCGACCCATAACTATCTATGCTGAAAACCAAGGACTGTCAGTTAACTTTTTAAAGTTTTTACAGAGTTAGATCTGTTTTCAATATGTTGGACACAATGGACAGTGATACCATTGCATTTCTGGCTATAGATAGCCTTCTGTTTACTGTTCTGTTTGATATGTTTAAATATGTCATAATTATTTGCGTACATTGAACTTAACTATAAAAATTCTGTAACATTTTCAATATAATTGATGTTTAAAGTGACGTGATCATTGTCGTTAGCATCTAAGTTCTAGTGTGAAATAATTTTTTTGACCTTTGTTTCATTAGCATCGAGGGTGAGACCAAGTATGGCACTAGTATCATTAACTCTGTCCACTAGTATTTGAAGTTCCCCCTTACCAGATATGAGTACCACATCATCAGCATATCTTAAATTAGTACTGGTCTTTCCGCCAACTTGTAGTCTATTTTTAAGCTATAAGATATTACACATAAAGCGATGAATTACGATAATGGAAAACATACACAAGAACTAAGGTAAGAATAATTGCCGATGTAGGTGTCAATGCAAGTCAAAGTCTAAAATGACATTTTTAGGTGAAAGAGTTTTTAAAGTGTAGATAAGTCTTATCCATGTAGTAGTGCGTCTCGCGGGTGTGTGTACAATTTCGATCTTTGTTGATGTGACGGACGACGTTGTGCTTAAGCTTGGTGGCGATATCGTGTTTGTTTTTACCGAAATAAGAGGCGATAAGAATATGGCAAATTTGGCGTATGTCTCCTGAGTGTTCACGGAAGCGCCCAGAAAATGAGCGTTTTATTTCACCGTGCACAAAGCGGCACATTAAGTACACTTCATAATCTAGACTCTGTTCATTATGGTGTATTGATAGTCATGGCGAAAGTATATAGTGCTTTTTGGACATGTGACAACCTTGTTGTATTCACGTCTTGCATCTTAGCTAAGTGACAACTACATGAATTTATTGATCGGAGCTCATGGAAAAGTTCCAGTTTTCTACTTTGAAAAGTCACACAGGGTATTTCTCTTTTTATTCAAATTCAAATTCAGAGGATCATGAATTGTTTTAAAACAGTACACAATATCTCATCGTATATAGAACGTGACCAGCACTGAGGAAAGAAATTAACACGAGACCTAAAAATAATTGATGGGGTTACGGGTAAAGAAATAGAAATAATGCTCATAGGAGATTTGATAGAAAATAACCATATAATAGAAGCACGATGATGTACAGGTCGTGTAAACTGAGTTAAAAGTTTCATATATATGACTATGCCTTTTGCGTTTCTTTCTGATCCTTTTGCCATCAAAGAGGATCGACTTTTATGAACATATATTAATCATATTTTATATGTAGGCTTAATATTTGCATAAACTAGTGTTACAGTGTTAGCTTTAAGGAAAACTGTACCACGTCACAAAAACTTCTCATTTTGAGGAAATATGACGAAAGACCCCCTCCTTTTCTTACCGTTCACATTTCGTAAGTCAACTATTGTGACCTGTCCCAAGATGGTTACCAGTTCGCGGGCTGCTATTTTAAGTCGATGACGTCATCTAAGTTGAAGGAAAATGGCGAATTCACAAGGTTGAGTAGCACTCGAGCATTGTTCTTCAGTAGTTTTACTTTTTGAGAGAATTGCTTTGCATTCTACGTCAGGAAAGGATGAAAAATTAGTGGAAAAGAGGGCAAGATGGGATTGTTTTTGGATAAACCGAAGAAAGAGAAAGAAAGGGACTCTGGCGAAGGAAATGGTCTTAGATATGCTGTCTGTGCTATGCAAGGCTGGAGGGTTGACATGGAGGATTCGCATTCCGTAAAATTGGAACTGGCGCCATGGCTGAAAGATTTTTCATACTTTGCAGTATTTGATGGACATGCTGGTGATTTTGTTAGTAAGTACTGTGCGTCTAATCTCTTGGAAGAGATCATTAAAGGTGTATCGTCGACAGTTAGAGCAAGGAAGAGGCCAAATGATGTAGAACCGCAACCTATGGAAACCGATCAAGTTGACGATGAGGCAAGCTCGCTGCCTAAGTCTGCAGACTCTGCCCCTGCAAGTGAACATAACAGCATTTCGTTGAAAGAAGGCACTGATGATACCACCCTTTCGAAGTCTTTAGGAGATAACTCGCATGCACCTATCCCTGGTAGTGTTAGTGATAAAGAAACTGTAGACAGTCCACAGACTGAAAATGTAGACAGAAATCCAAGTGAACTTATGAAGTTGGAGAAAGAGGGTCACGAGAAAGGTAGAGACTGCACAACAGTTGAAGACAAAAATGACAACGAAACTATGATAGATCTTAACCTTAAGTCAGTAATTTCGCAAGGTTTTTTAGACATGGATGAACGTTTGAAAAATCTTCCTGAATTTAATTCTGGGGAAGAGCGAAGCGGGTCAACGGCTGTAGCTGTGTTTGTTAGTCCCAAGCAATATATTTTCGCAAATTGTGGCGATTCTCGAGCTCTTCTTTGTAGAAATGGTAAACCTTTCTTTGTTACTCAAGACCATAAACCCTATAACGAGGGGGAAAAGACCAGGATCGAAAATGCAGGAGGCAGCGTGATAATACAAAGAGTTAATGGATCGCTTGCAGTATCGCGTTCACTAGGTGACTTCGATTACAAAAGAGTTCCAAACATGCCATGCACAGCACAGCTGGTGTCTGCCGAACCTGAACTTTCCTTCGTTGACCGTGCTGAAGACGACGAGTTTTTGGTTTTAGCCTGCGATGGGGTTTGGGACGTTATGTCCAATCAAGATGTCGTTGATTACGTTCAATCCCGCCTTAAAGTTCACCACGATTTGGATTCAGTATGCGATGACCTGCTGGAGACTTGCCTCGCAAAAGTACGAATTATTTTGGTTTCAGTTGATCATCTTACGTTTACACGGTCGCATCAGAAATGTTTGAAATTCATACTACCACATTTTTATGCCTTAGATGACTTCCAATTATGTCCCACTGGGTAACACTTTGACTGAGTTTTTTTGTGATCACCAGCCCTATGATATATGCATATAACTTACGTGAAACCAGTTTCGCAGAATTAAGAGAGAACTGTGTGCTTTCGCTTGACTATAATGGCCTTATTAAACAATTCATTACAAAATTGAAGGGGCAGCTTGAAGTTCACTTGCTCCAAGGTGAACTTCCTAAGCTCCAGCGTAGTATGGTTAGACTAGGCAATCTCCCTATTAGATTATAATGTCATAAACTATTATTATATTTAGGTGGAAGTGAGTTGGGGCAGCTACATGACGTAGAAAGCTTAGCATTGTAGTGCAAACGTATGAAAATCATATTGTGTTGTTTACTTATGTGGGTGTGGTTTAGTTTACCTGACAACCAGAAAGCTGCCAACACGAGGTCATGATGATATCACAAAAATTTTAGTGCCTTGAGACTTGAAGTTAACCATAACATATCACATACCGTGATAATACCATGGCATGCTAAGGCCATACAGTTTAGTTTCCATTAAGTTTTTCTTAGATGGGAAGTACAAATTTAGGTTTAGGGGTGTTCCTCACTGAACTTATTACAAGTTACACATGGATTGGAAGTAGATAGTTGCAATGAATGTGTGTGTATATTTATGTATGTATGTATGTATGTATGTACACATACGTCATATGTAAATATATATAATATTATACACATATGTATATTTATGCATATAATATTACATTATACTACATTGTATTACATTATGTGTGTATATATATGATATATACATCTATTTGAGATGCTACATGTATCTGACACTGATGAAGGCTTAAGCCAAAACACAAGGAAAATTAACAAGTTTACCGTAACCTGCCACCAGGTTTTGTCTCGTAATGCCAAGGACTTTGAAAGTCCTTCACCAAATCTTTGTGCCATAACGGCACAGATGTTTGAGTGTTTGCTTTTGAGTCTGAGGGTTGCAAGTTCGAGTCTGGCTCCCACACATGCAGGTATTGTGGTAATGCTCAACTCTTGTCAAGAGATTTGGTGAAAGACTTTGATATTACAAGATGAAACCCTGCAATGGACAAGGGGAAATTCATTTTTTTTGTTTTAGTTTAAACCTTCATCACTGTCAGATGTATGTATATATGTATGTATGTATGTATGTATGTATGTATGAATGTACGTATGTATGTTATGTATATATGTTATGTATGTATGTATGTATGTATGTATGTATGTATGTATGTATGTATGAATGTATCTATGTATCTATGTATGTCTGTTTTGTTTTCATTGACTCAACTATTGTTTTTTAAAGCCACATGGATGTGGCAACTTATGTTTGACATATTAAAGTGTCTGGGGAATTAGCATGCAACTTTGACAATATTATGTGGAATATTTCCTGGTCTCAGTAAACATTGTTTAATTTTTCACTTTTAGTATTAGATAACTGTTCCTAGTTTTAACTTAATGATTATAGTTTCAAGAGGTTGAATGCCATTTACAACAGTAAATTGTAAGTTCATCATTGTCAAAATTTGGCAAGTCTTAGCGGTATGAATTTTTTAAAAAGGTGCATTGTAAAATTACTTTTAAGCTGTCACCCTGCAGACATAAGATGGAAAATGGGCTATTTCTCAATCTGTGTTTTCAATGTAAATGTCTCCATTCCATCAATCTGTAAGTTCAACCGTACTGTGTCAATCTTCCAGTCAAGTTTTATGAAGTAATCTTAGTTGTTAGGGCCTCTTTACACAAGTTGACATTCCCTAGGAAGTAGAAGAGCACCTGTCTCAGTGTGCTTGCTTACATTTATTTTTCAAGAAACGTGTATGTCCAATTATGTCATTTTTATTGTGGTAGCATAAAGTGAATAACAGGTGTAGATTTTTCTGCATTATGTCATCATAACTCCCTTTCAGTGAATTATGGCATGTCCAATTATGTCATTTTTATTGTGGTAGCATAAAGTGAATAACAGGTGTAAATTTTTTGCATTATGTCATCATAACTCCCTTTCAGTGAATTATTGAAATGACTTGTGCTTTTATTATGACAACAATATTTGGCAGTGGTCACATTGGCATATCAGTTGCTATTGGCATATTGTGAAGTTGCACATTGACAACACTGTTTTATAGTTTTATACTGTATATATGCATTCTTGTTCTGGTCAACCGGATGTCATGTAAAATGGGTTATCCAAACTTATTTGTAGGGTTTTTTTCTATTTGTTGAGGTGTCTAGTCTATCCTAAGGCCATAGTAATAGAACTGTTACGAGATTGGAATATGTTAGCTTGTTATCAAATACCTCTAAAATATTTTTAGATTGCAAGATATTGGATGTGATGCAAAGCACATTTTGCGAATTGGCAGATTTTACCGTTGTTTTGTAGATTTCTGTTTTCTCCTTTTATTCCTTTGTTAATTTTATTTTTATAATTCATCAATGTCAGGTAATCATAGTAACAAGGAATTATTTAGAAAACTATTTTAACCATATCATTCATATATTTGCAATTTGATTAGGAATAAATTTTAACCTTAAGTGATCATGTAAATATGGGTTATTCTTTTTACTTTCATATTCACTTAACTAGGGAAGCAAAGACAATATGAGTGTAATCATAGTAACATTTCCAGGAGCACCAGCATTTTCTAAAGAGGCAGCTGAAAAGGTATGAACATATCAGGGTTTTTATGTATACATGTATGTTTGTATGTAGATGTGTGGTCACCTTAGATAAGAAGTTACTGGTATCTTGTTAGAATTCAGATGTGGATTTCCACAGTTTTAGGAAATAGCCATGAGATACTGACACCAGGAAAAGGCCTAACTTAATTTTGTGAAACTCTGTTTCAAGTTCAAAGGATATACCTTTAACCATGGGTGGCCCAAAGCTCCCCAAAGTCGTTAATAGTTTTGAGCAAGCAAAGCAAGTTTAATGGTAGTCCCTGGCCATGCCCCTATGTGTTTACTGGGAAATGCCCCTTCTCTTTTGAAACTGTGACTGACTTCAAAAAGCAAAACAACTATTAGGAAGGAGACTTGTATTCACAAAGTAAATCAAATATATACATGTTTTTATAAGAAACTTGTTTTTATGAAACTATTACTACAATGGCAAAAAATTAGTACTAAGTACAAGAATACTGAAGAAAAATTAAGATTTCTAATTCTAAAAAATTGACTTGACTTTGAGCACGGCATGGTCTTGGTTGATATCAAGAAGGTTTGAGAGTGTTGAAAATAAGCTATATTGCAACTTCATTTGCTTTGACATAGAAAGATCACTAAAATTCACAGCAACCTATGACAACATTACTGATGATGAAAGAAATATGATTATGCACACAGAAAATCAGTGTTAATCTGCAAAGAATAATCTTCACTAAAAAGGATGACACAACATTTAGTGTTATGATGGGAAGTTATTATGGAGCCAAAAAGGGTGAAGTAGTGTGATGTTACCTCCTTCTACTTAAGGATAAGCATAGGGTTCTGTTGAGACGATGAATTAACCATTTGAAATGCAACAGCAAGAGACACAGAAAATATATAGAAAGGAATATACCGTATCTTTTATGAAAATGGATTACATATCACAATTGAGGCCAACAAATGGGTGTCAACTTCTTGAGTGTACACTTAAACCTAGACAAAAACACCTGGTTCAACCCCAGATTTAGCAAAAATATCAGTACTAACACTGGACATAACAGTTGCCCTAATAGAAAAGCACTTCTTAATAGGACACAAACTCAAAAAAATCTTAAGCTGCAACACCAGTAAAATCAGTTCCAGTTGTATGAAAAGCACCAAGCAAATCATTGATAACCATAACAGTCCATTTTGAATCTAATAAATCATGCCAATGACACCACCGCCAAAAACTACCGACAAAAGAACACATGGCCACTCAACAGATACTGCTTACAGTCAGTGGTATTATGCCAAGCCACTTCACACGCACAGACAACAACATTACCTACACATACATCAAGCCACTTCAAGACAAGATATGGGAACCAAACAGCATCATTCCAACAGCAAAATAATCCACTGAACTTAGTGAATATATGTGGATCATTATAGACCAAAACATTAACGACTTCATAGCATAGTGAAGAAGGGAAGGGAGAACCACTTCACTATATTTTTCTCCAAGAATGATCATGACTAGCCATTTATCAAATGTTGCCATGAATGGAGTTAATGGGACCTGATCAATGATGTATGTGCCACAAGTGTTTCCCGGCCGTCATCCTGATACTGTGTGCAACAGAGATAAAATCCAAGTAGGGACTTGGAATGTCAGAACCTTATGCCAAACAGGAGAGCTTGAAAATGTAAAACAATAGATGGCCCGCCTCAAACTCAATGTACTAGGTATCAATGAGACAAGATGGATTGGTAGTGGTCAATTTGTCACTGACAACTACAGGATGGTATGCACTGGTGGTGATGAGCACAAGAAACGAGTTGGTCTACAACTTAACCTAGATATGGCTAAGTGTAGGAGTTTTGGCCTTTGAATGAAAGGGTCCTCTTAGTCAAGGTTAAAGGACAACATCACAATCATTGTTGTATATGCTCCCAGGGCAGCTAGCTCTGGAAAAGCAATTGACACCTTTTATGATTATGTAGAAGATTGAAAAGACATTGCAAGTCAAATGAAAATACAATCATCATGGGACCTGAATGCCAAAGTTGGAGCAGGACGGGAAGGCAAGATATTTGGAGAGTTTGGACTTAGTGAG
The DNA here is from genome assembly GCA_024741275.1 of Chironex yamaguchii. Taxonomy (NCBI): domain Eukaryota; kingdom Metazoa; phylum Cnidaria; class Cubozoa; order Chirodropida; family Chirodropidae; genus Chironex; species Chironex yamaguchii. The sequence continues at coordinate 22,858 of JANTCA010005087.1, forward strand.
AGGAATGACCACAGAGACAGGTGGGTGCAATTTTGTGAACATTAGGGCATGGTGCTTATGAAGACATGGCTCAAGCTGCATCCTTGCCGGTTGTACACTTGGAAAATCCCAGGTTGTTGGATTTTGATCAACTGAGCAGACCAGAGGTGTGCACTGAATATGCTGTTCAAGTCAAGAACAGGTTTGGTCTTCTCTTGTGATATGAAGAAGCTGATAACTGGGAGGTAGTATGGGACATTCTAGTAGAGATTGCACAAGAATGTGTTTCAAAGAAGGAAGGGGGGGAAGGAAGCAGTTGGATCATAGAAGAGATTCTGTCCAAGATGAGTGAAAAAGCAAAAAATCAAAAATCGAGACGGTAATGAATACAAAACACTGGATAAATAAATCAAAAGAATGTGTCTGGATGCTAAAGAATGTTGGTTGAACAGACATTGCTCAGGTATCAGGTTACACACCGATAATAGTAAAGTACATAAAAGGATTGACAAGATCAATGGGAGGAAGGCAGGGTGCTGAACCGGATGTATTAGGGTCGAAAGATTGCTCTATGTTGGTGAAAAAAGGCTACGTCCTGTGCATAAATCTTTAGTAATGAAAATTGCTTGTTACCTTGTTTTCTGAATTATCCTTTGAATGTCATCATAGAGTTCATTCTTTCTGAATTTTGTAACAGAAAATGACTCTTATTATTTACTTTTTTTCATTAGGAAGTCCAAATTAATGGTGTCATAAGGGGGAAAGTTGAGGGTATGTATAAGTATACAATACTTGACTTGAAAAGACATTTGGTCCTTTTAAGTAATACAGGAGTGCTATTACAAGATATCAAGTAGGAGATTCCAAAAACAAAGATTTGTATGTGCTTTAATATATATATGTGAAGAGTGGTGAATTACCATAACAGTGGTATTGAACAAGGAGAAATCTGACACAAAGGTTAGGCGAAGGACATTTTAAATCCTTGTTGTTGTCATTGCAGCATGAAACCAAGAAATCCTGCTACCCCATGGCTCTTTTAAGTTGGTTGTCTTTTGTGAGGTTGGTTAAGCTTTGAAGGGACGTTTAAGAGATGTGGGACATTACTGGGTGCTCCACTGCACTCTGGGCATCATTTGTTGATGTTGGATACAGGGAGGAGAGGTAGGAATTAGTAGTAAGCTGGCTTTAGCTCAAGTGGAGTCGGTCCAGGCTACTCCATGCCTTTCTATTGGACTGTTATTTAGAAGGGTTGATATCAGGAGGAATGTTCTCTAGGAGGGTGGTTTGGGCTGAGGTTCTTTGAGTCTGTTCCATAAAAATGGAAGTGAAATTTTTATTGGTTCTTCTTTGGTCTCAGTGGATATGGTTTTCAACTCTCCTGTGGATGGTGGTCTTTACACTGTATTATAAATCTTTGGCTCTGTAGATTAGATTCGATGTTTGGTAATGGGGGAAACTCACTAATTCAATTCTATTTGTAATTTGGTTTTTGCCTTTGTCAATGCCAGGTATTTTTATGTTATCTTGCAACCACGTACGTTCATATGTATAACTCATTTTGGCTAGTAATATTGTGACTATATATATTATATATATATATTTATGTATATGTATGTGTGTATATTATGTATACATATTTTGTATATATGGTACTGTGTGTTTATATTTGTTAGTACGTATGCATGACTTAAAAGGTGTCTTACAATACAATGCCAGTGTACAGAAGTAAATCTTGCAACTCTCATATCCAAGGCCAGTGCTTAAGCTGAGATGCAACCTCTATGGAAAGGTCTTGCAAAGGATATTTTAAGTCAACAGCTGTTACCTGCTAATGAAAAAGAAGGAAACTTGTCCAGAAAATAATATTCCAATTTTGCCGTGGTCAGTGCGTGATTTCAGTTAATGTTATTTCAGGAGACACTTGTAGTGCTTTGATATGTATTACTTATGTCTCATATGAGCTATAAGCACAAATAACCAGTTCTACAATTGTGTGAAGCGTTAAGCACTAAACTCAAAATTAAATGGATAGTTTGCCTTCATATCTACTAAACAACTATGTTTACTGAATATGTATACCTTGATAGTGCTTTATTGTTAAAAAGTTAATATCAAAAGTCACAAAAATATAGAACGATTAATGTACATACATACATAATCCTTGTGAGATGGTAATGGAATGTAATGGAATGTTTTTGTTGATTTTTGCTGTGGTGGTGTTAGGGTGCACTTTATATTGACAAAATACATACATACATACATACATGTATACATACATGCATACATACATACATGTATACATACATGCATACATACATACATACATACATACATAATTATGTGTGTTCAAGGATCCGTGGTTATGCCAATGAGGTTATTGTGCTAAACAAATTTTATGATTTTCAAGTTTTGTACCACAAAAAGATTTAAACAAATTTACTCTTTAAATCTTCCACAGCAGGACTTTAATAGAACTGAATGGACATTTTATTATGTCTTTACAAAGAGTTACATTCCATAACATTGAGTAGGGCAAATTAATTAACTTTGTTCTTGTGTGGGCTAAGTGCTAGATATTGCTATGACTTTAGCACACACAATTCCTGAAGAGTGGGTACCGACTAAATTGTTTTAGTTAGTGAACAGTCTGGATTTGAACCTGTCTTTCCTTGTTATCTGTAGCCAATCGTGACAGTATTTTTATGATTTAGATTTTCCTGCCTATCAACTCTTAGGCATCAGGCTGTGGCTGAAGAAGCTGCTAACTTACAGCAGCAATGGATATTGTTACCTTGAAATTGATTGTCTTAGTCTGAGCTGGAATTCTGTGATGCACATCACATTTGCCATGTCACACCAAATGTCTTTGTCTTCAGTGTGTTCCATAACATAGCTCTAAACTGTTTTGTCATTCCATTTTATACAACTGCAGCATTTATTAAGCATAGCTATGTGGATGTTAGTTCTGCACAACCAAAGTGTTCACTCAGAAAAGAATGTCTCTCTTCTTTGATAGATGTCATCAAGAAGAATGAGGGTAATCCCCTTGACATCGAGACTGTGTTTGATGCTCTTCAGGAGCAGGAAATAGAAGGCCTGCCGCCAGGTGGTGGACTTCAAGCCAAGTAAGTCTGCACTGATCTGTTTTTTGTACTTCCCATTCTGGATTTACAAACTTTAATATACCGGCTTTACTGTACATAGGCCTTTTGCTTGTTTGGTAGTTAACTTCAGTTTATTCCAAGCAGATGACAAACATGGATGGTTTGTGCTAGATTACCAGAGGAAAGGTTGTAATAATAATATGGTAAAAAATGGACAAGCCCTTAGCGTACCTAGATATCCAGACTGGTATCTGAATAGAACAATGTTATAGAAGGTATTCATGCTGTCCAGCTAAGTGAATTTAGAGTGTTGAAAATTTTGACACAATTCAGCAGGCCAGACTGAACGACTGTGATATATTAACCATGTATTCATGCCCCTGTTAAGGACAAAATGATCACAGATTCTTTGTTTACACTTTACTTTGATGAGTTTTATCTCTAGTCTCGCGTAATACATTTTTGCTGGTATTGTGTTTCACAAATAGAAAAATGCTTTTCCATCGTTGTCAAGTTGTTTTCCAAAATTCCGTTGTTTACATCGTCATCTTTACATAAACAAATCGAGGGTTTGAACAGACAGGTCCTTGTCTCAAGTACGATGTCCTTAACATGAAATGGTTTGGACAGAAGTTGTGTATTGCCAGACCACTATATTGTATTGATTTTATTATATTGTGTGAAGCTATGTTATGTGATATGACATTTCTGCCATATGGTATTACACATCGAGTTGGAGGCAGTGCATTGCTTTGTTTGTTTCCTCGCTTCCTGATGCTAGATTACTAACCCAACAGCTTACTTTTCAATCGGTCATTACTTTAAAAGGCCTGTGGCACATGAGCCACCCTTTTTCCATTCCATGGTAAGATGCCTTATTTACTTATTTAAGGTTTACATGGTTCTTTGTAAGATTTTTATTAATTAAAAAATTGAACATTTGTTGGCGTCAATAGCACTGTTGTCTTGTGGCGTTCCTCGCCCCTCAGTTTAAGCAAGTCATCTTGCACACCGCATGAAATACAATGGTTGTTGCTATTGATGATATCTTGATATCACATGGCTCTTCTCAACTTTCTGCTAGTTTCCGCTACTTTCTGCTGTTTCGACGTCATCGCATAACGTTTGCCAGTTAGCGTTATGAGCCACATCATTAAATTTGGTAAATCTTTGATTCTGTAAAATAGAGGGTCAACGATTGTTTAATGATTAAAAACTTAATCATCATGTAGAGTGGCTTTTGTCAAGTAAGTCCATTTGATGGAAGTGGAAAATTCGCTAAATAGACTGGGACCCCAACCCTAGACTTCTTCAATTGGTGCGCTGTCTACCAGAAGGCCTAGGTACCAAACGAGAAGTGGAAACGTTTTCTTTTGTATGGTTGTAGTTAGGTGGCTCATTGCAAAGAGCATCTGCTCAGTGAAATAATCTAATTAGAGGCCAACATCTGTCATCTCATGACATCACGAGTTCGTGTAGTCAGTCGTTTTCGGTATTAACCCTTTGACCCGTTATCTTGAAAGGAGGCTTAATCGACTTCAGCAACTTTGAGATAAAAGAGCGCTTGTTTGTTGAAGCAGGACCCACCAACTTATCCATGAACATACTTAGAGCATACATTTCGTGCAAGTTATTTTTCCACTGTTGTTTTCAATTGTTGTTTGGAATCAGCGATAGCATAAAGACGCTAATGTGCCATGGGAATGCTGCTCGGCGAAGGTACAGAACAGAGTGGAAGATGATAACAGGAAAGATAAATTCCCACTATTGTCATCGAAAGGAATGTGTTTGTCATTTAGTTCGACTTTTTGAAGCAAAGAGTTAATCTCCAGCTGCCTCTCCGGTTCGTTTTGATCAATTACTCTCAACGCACATGTTGATGTAGAGTAGGATTTAGTCTGTAAAAATCCACGACGCCACAAGAAGTAAAAGAAGGAAAATGAACAACACTAGCGCTTATATGCTGCATTTTCAATTCTGTTTTTGTCTTTTTTAATAATATCAACGCTAGCGTCAGGGTAGAAAATCGGTCATTGTATACAATGACCAGTTATTGTACACAATAACCGGTGGTGTGGTCAATGTAGTGGAATGGCTACATTGGAAAGTTAGTGTACACAATGACTAGTCATTTTACACAATAGCCAGACAGTCTAAACGATTGTTTCCTTTTGTCTTCCTTGAGTACTTTCTGTCGTGTTTTAGTTGTATACAGTGACCGATTTTCTACCCTGACGCTAATATCTACATTAAATTAAATATCATTTGAATTTTGTAATGTTCTGACTTTTCTATACTTAACAATACTTTACAATACTTTACAATACTTTAAAAGTATTAAAGTAATAGCTTCTGACTTGCAGTTGTAGAAAGATGCGCTTGACCTCAGACATGTCCGATCACGTGACCATGCTAACTCCTATTACCGTGGCTGTCACAAAATGTTAGCTAGATCGTGCATATTCTGGCCGGACATAGTTTTTTGGTAGTATTAAATCTACAACAAGTCTGTGAAAATTGTGATTTAGATAGAACTACACCGTGTTGATCTATGGCAGAGAACAGAGTTTTGTGTGAATTAATACAGCAGCTCTTCTGTATGCATTCCAGCAACCGAAAGACATTTGATTTGGTAATAGACTTCTTTTGTCCTTTTCTTTAGTAATTAAAGACAGGACAAGGACGTTACGAATGACACCCCCTCTTATACACGAAAGAGGCAAGACCGGACGAGACGTTTCGAGATCCATTACATTCATTCTTGGAGACATCTTTTGAGCTGCTTGTGTTTGTCACCACTTTTCTTGATGGTTTACCCTATGATAGTCTGATCTGAATGGTGTGCTACTAGCTTCCAGCTATGAAAGAATTTTCATGTATAAACTCTGGTGAACTGTATTACGGTGATCTGGTATACATGTTTTACTTTTTGATGTCAAAAGTAGAAAGATGTTGGCACCGTGAACGGATAAAGTGATATGGTGCTCTTCCACCAGGCTTATGCCACAGAAGTCCATGTCAGAAATCGTATTGAAGAGGCTTGTTTATAGATGTGTAGATGTATATATTACCGTACTGCTTAGATGAGTGCAACTGTTGTTGGGAAAGCCTGTACGATCTGGGATATTTCTATCAATTCAAAAAATATGTTCACTAGCTATCAAAACTATTCTACAATATTGTGTAATGAGTTAAAACATTGCTGCTCAGTGGTTCCATTTGTTATAGCTGGGCACCTTTTGTGTGGATTAACTCCTTATGTTGCCATTTGGCAACATGATGTTTGCGAGTTATTTCTCAAAAAAATTAATTGCCAATTGGCAACATTGGGCGTTTATGGAGCTTATCTACATGTATTGAACGTTTTGTGCAAGTTACATGAAAAATTAGCTGCATCCGGGTCCTTTACAGCATTTTTGCTCTCTGAAGTCAAGTTGGTCGTGCACGTGGTTGTAAACAGATCTTGTTTGAAGGTACGTCTCTCCTCTTTTCTTTTTTATATTCATATTTGAAGTATCGTCATTTGTACATTGATTGTTGTAGAATATGATAGTGAAATTGATTTTGTGATTATTAACAACTAAATCATGTATATTTTTGAATCAAATTGTATGTTGCCACATGGCAACGTTGGGCTGTTATGGTAACTAGATTAACAAATCTTTACATTGTAAATTTTCAAGTTATATCTACTGCATTTTCAAGTTAGATCGATTTGCTGCATCTGGACAAGGCAGTAGTTATTGAATTTATTTGGTTATGTTCAGTTACATATGAAATCATTTTCTGATCATACTCCATTTTGCTTATATATTTGACAACTTGCTCTCAATCCTAGGATTGGGAGGAAATGGAGAGGGGCCTTTACTTTGTACTCAAAATATTTCTTGCCACATCAATCCTTTGCCTGTATATGACATCTATCTTTTTATAGACCAAGAATTTTGATAATCTGTTTTTTTATTTCAGAATGGAGAAGCGATACAGTATCACGGAAGCATTGAGGATTGTACTTTTGCCAGATGGTACATTATCAGATTTTGATGAAAGTGACGAGTCTTCTCGTGATGAAGAGAATCTCTTCCAACAGAATGAAAATTGCAAGGAAGCTGGTCAAGAGACATTTCTACCTCTAAACGTGGAAGTTGATGATGACAGAAGTGAGGACAGGTCAGATCAAGTAATTATGCATCATCCAGCATTGAAAAGCCAGTCGGGAGAGCCTGTTTCAAGTTTAGAAACCAATATTTCTGAAGGGCAGATTACTAAGAAGAAAACTATTACCTACAACTGGAAAAAAGCAGCAATTGAACCACCTTGCATTGACTTTGTTGAAACGTTTTCAGACCCTCCTTTTCCCATTCCTTCACCATATACA